>JACXGK010005820.1:0-31321 GCA_016801125.1 Novumbra hubbsi
TATGTCAGGCCATATGTACGATGTTATTGTGATACTGTGCCGTAAGTAGAACCACTTCATCATGCCTTGAACTCAGCGTGGTTGGTTAGACGGGGCAGCGTCAGGAGCAGACACAGCTTACTGTAGTCCTCCTTAGTGGGACAGAAGTCCTCCAGGGCATGGAGACACTTCACAGCTTCCTGCATGGTGAACTCCAACTGAGGGAGAGAGGCATGAAGGGAGGAGGGGAGGGATGGAGCAAGGAGTGAAGGAGGGATGGAGGGAAACAAAAGGTTAAGTTTAGAGTTCAGGTACTAAGGTTATGTTTACATAAACGTTGATACGGAGGAGTCTGCATTAAGACATTGTCAGGGTTCCTTTGAATATATTTTTAAGGAAATGGCCCTAATTCTACTACATATATTCCAATAAACCTTAATCTAGTACATCTACTACAATAAAACATAGAACGTGTTCAATCAGGCCCATGTCACAGTCACTACATTCAGAAGAGCTGAGCTGCCACTCTGACACACAGTCACTGTGGCTTGAGGATCCCAGAATAATCCAGCCAGGAGGGAACAGGATTCTGATCTACTCTGTTGTATGTGACTAAGCTAATACAGATAAGGCTCAATGAATGCATGTGTGAGTGTTACAAGAAAAATAACAGTGACAGTATTAGCAAAAATTTGATGGGAAACATTGTCTTATTTAAATATAAACAGAGAAAACAACAGAGATGGAATTCAGCAGACACACAACCAAAACAACATCCAGGACAACATGACAGACAGAGTGACAGAGAGGGTGAGACTCAGATAGATAGAGGGGGAGAGGGAGGGAGGCAGAGAGGAGGGGAGACAGAGCGGGTGAGAGAGAAGGAGGCATAGAGGCTATTGTTTGTCTGTTGACTCACATGGTGTGGCTCGTCCTCAGCTGACATGGCATTGTTTACACACAGGGCTTCTAGAAACTTCTGCTTAAGGACGATGTAACGGAACCTTTCGGATAATATAACAAAACAAAAGACACACAACAATAAAACATAGACCCATGTTTGCCTTATTTAATCTATGTTTCGGAAAAATAATCCAAAACCCTGTATCTGCCAAAACATTCTAGGTTCCAGGTTGGTCATGTGTTGTTTTGCAAGGCAGAATAGAAATTACAGTCAGACTGTGTTTCATAGTTGTTTCACATTTGTTTATCACGAAAATATTGTAGTACGAACAATGCCTCACTTTTTCCGGTCAAACTTCTCCATGCACTCAAGGGGCTGAATGAACTGAAGCACCTCATCCCACTGCCCGTCCAGCACCAGTTGCCTTTGAAGAATTGGCAGAACAACTAGCAAGTCAACAATAATTAAGAGTAATAAAAGCAAAATACAGTAGATGGTCTTTGTGACATGTTAAGGGCTCAGGATATTCATAATAGTCAGATGAGTCCCAGAAATCACAAACTAAAACAAAGGTACAATAATAAAGAAAACATGTAACAAGAATGGTCCTTTCATTGGCATATCTGCCATTTTATCCCCAATAGAATCAGATGGTCTTTATAGGTGATTGACCACCCAGTCACAGTAGGGCCTCAGTGTGACAGGTAGTCCATTTATAATTTAAATGTACCTATTTATTTAAATAAATAAAAAATTACCTGCATTAAACCGCAACAGCCTTGTTATTATAAAATATAACGTTAAACGTTGAGAAACACAGAACAGTTTGCACTGAAATAGTAACATTTGCAATTAGCACTGGGTCAGTCCAAGCAAGCATGGTTTCCCTTCTATATCCAGGGCCTAAGAAACATGAGGCAGGCCTTTGTGTACCTGAGAAACAGCATATCGTCGGAGTAGAGTCCATTGATGACTCCACTCTCTTTCTCCAAGGCCAGCATGCTGATATGCAACTTCCTGGAGTTGAGGAAGTCCAAGATCACCTTGATGATCTCCACCTCCTTCACATTGATGATCTCCTCCGCTGTCATGTTGACGACGGGCTGACACACACAGGGGGGCTCAGGTTGAGAATAAAAAAACATGAACCTAGGCCTTTTGTTGACAGTAGTAAGAACGTCTACTAAATGGAGCCTTGGTGGGTAAACTATAAATGATTAAACTGGAAGTCACATTACAACCCGACTGTTTCCAATTGTTTGGCTGTTCAAAATATTTTCAATTAGCCAACAACGGTTACAATTGACATTGCTTTTGATTTGAGGAGAACAACAAGTCTTATAAACCTGAGCCCTTCTCTGGGCACCACTTCAATGACAAAATGACTAAACAAGTGAACCTAATTGAATCAAGACCCAACTTTCTGACTAGTGTGATTTGGAGATTAGGAGCAGGTCAGCGTCAGTACAGAGTCTGTAGTTGAGAGTTAATCCAATAACCTACATAGCTGTGGTATTATTAATGGATTAATAACAGGATTACAAGGGTGTAACTCATGTTTTGCAAATTTACGATGTATGGAAACCCAACGCCAGCCTATTTTTCTTCCCTGTTGTACAATAATTCACCAGGCGATTAGAGCAAAAAGCATACACTGAAGTTATTGCCATGGTAATTATAATATTAGCTCCAATCATGGGCTTTCACCAACAAGCCCACAGGTTCTGTATAGATTTGATTGATAGATTCTACTACACATTGGCCTGGGCTAGTCTAGTGTTAAATGCTGCTGCCTGTAATGCAAACGTGCTGTAGCAGCACAGGTTCGAATCCATACAAGTTTAAACACAATTCAGAAAAACCTGCTACACGTACACATGAGGGGAAAACCATCTCAAAGTTCTCTTGATTATTCAGCAAGTTATGTCTATTCTGTAATCCTGCTATCTGGTTGTTGTACGTCAATTTATATGGTCGACAACGTGTCCAAGCAAGTTGTCGGTGAAAATATAATGGTGAATGCTGACCAGCAACGACAGTATGCTTACAGTAATATGATATGCACATGTATCCTTAGTTAAATAAATTTGTAGTCAAAAACATTGCTGAACATCTGACAGCAAACAAAACAGGCTATTCGCAAGGAGAAAATAACACGCTGCCTGCAAGATGCGCTAGTACTCTGACACTGACCCATACAACCGCTGTGAAATGGATTAGCAAAAATACATTAGATAATGTTTTGTTAATTAAGATCAAATTAAGGATGACCAAGGTAGTTTATTAAATAGAGGGTTCCAATTCATCCACATAAATGTACAATGTATTATTAGCCAGCTAGCAACGTAGCTAGACACCGCAGCTATATGGGTGGGGTTCAAACATGGCAAATTAGCTACCTAGCTAGCTGCAACAGAGTCAGTAGCTAGCGTTAAGTAGTTGCCTTATACACTGCTGGCTAGCGTAGCAACAGTACGTCTGTTCCAGAACGCCTGTTCGTGTCATCTAACGACTGATACGAAAAAAGAAAAGCAAATTACTCTGAATAGCAAGTAATTGAACTAGCTATCTATAAGCCCAAGTTAGTTTGGAGGTAGCAACATACCACGATTTAAAAACAGTCAGAACGCGTACACCCAAAACCGCTATAACAGATCCAGATCATGACAAGAGAATGGCTAGCCAGGCCAGAGCGAGACGTGCATCATCCGCCACTTTGCAACTAACAGGATGGGTACCGAGGAAGGATTCACTACGCATTAACACACTCCCAAATGCGATTTAAAGCTTACCTTGATCTAAAAATACATGGGCTGAAAACACACTCCTTATCTTTTGTTTTTCTGTATGGTTGAAACGTATAGTTGTCACAGCACACCTATGTTTTGTGTCTTGCTTTCTTTCCCCCTTCCTCTGTTGTCTTCTAGTGTCAAATTAATGTCTGCTGCTGCTACCAAGCACCTTCGGTTGTCAAGCGCACTGCTTTGTCTACCAATCAAATTCCAGGGTTTTCACAGGAGCGCCCCAAGCCGTCTCTTTTAGGTAAAGTCAAAACATAGCTAACATGTCATGCCGTCGACGGAAAATGGGCGTAAATTACGATCATTTTATGCCTCTTTCAATGTGATAGTATGTTTTCAGTTTGCGCCACTTCCAAAACATGAAAGGAGTGCAAATAAAGAATCGATGTCTTCATGCCAAACATGAAGGTAAAAGTTAAAAAGATTGGGTAAAATGAATTAAACGCTTTACGGGCATGACACGAACACATAAAATGTCTTAAGGATAAAACGTGAATCTGTTTGGTATTGACTATTACTTGTATTGATTGCCTTCAGCTGCCCTTAAATGCACAAGGATTTTTTTTAAAGAATTAGATAACACCTAGTGGTATTGATAATGTAGAGATCAAGTGACTGTAAAAAATAATAGAAGACTATATAATCTCCTATCTGCATATTCGGGACTCTTTCTGTTGATTTTAACGGGATAATTTGGTGTGTGAACATTTAACACCACAAAAACGTCTTTCTGAGCAGGACCACCAGTCTTTAACAAATGAAATCACAAGTTTGACTGATTTGCATTTTAATATAGTTCAAAGCAATATACTGTATTTAGAAAAATAAAATAAATACAAATAAAACAAATTTAGATGGGGATAAACATAATGTCATCTCACACATACAGTTTCTAACACCACTGCCAATAGAGTATGTGCAGTGGGAATCAGTGTGCAGTCAGTTTCTATCGGTTTCCTGCCCTTCACTCATAAAAAACAT
The DNA here is from genome assembly GCA_016801125.1 of Novumbra hubbsi. Taxonomy (NCBI): domain Eukaryota; kingdom Metazoa; phylum Chordata; class Actinopteri; order Esociformes; family Umbridae; genus Novumbra; species Novumbra hubbsi. The sequence continues at coordinate 4,666 of JACXGK010005820.1, forward strand.
ACGATGCTCATATATGAAATCTCAAAATGGAAAATGGTTTACGAAAAATACTTTATATGACAAAATATAAATGTACAGTGTAAACACTGCTTTGCTCCAAAATAAGAAAATGTTTCCTTTAATAGGTTAACAATGTAACATACTAAAGCATAATGTAACAGGTTTGGAAACTCCTAAATAATGTTTTATGATCTGTATTTTCTTGTAAGTATGCAGTCATTTCAACTAGAAATACTGCAATCTACAGTGGGCAAGTGCCATGAAATGATATTCATGATTACTTTCTATTGACTATGTACATATACTTATTGTGGACTAATTTAAGTGTAATAATCAGAATTCAACAGTTATATACGTTCCACAATAAAGTAAAATGCTTTTCAATATCTGTGAGGTCCATACACATATGCCAACAAGGATAGTTATCAGAATTGCACAGGCTCAAGACACAATTTGAGGAATTAAATGCTATTCTAAAGCTTAAACTAGTCCTGCCAGTGACATTGAAAGTGATCACACAGTTGCATTTTAAACAATAAAAGGCCCCATATATTACGTATAGACACGTCCATATTAAATGATAATTGCTAGTTTTACTCATTCATTTCGAATAGAATAGCTATTATATACAAACTAAATTAAATTACAGACAGTCTTAAAGTATATTACGCACGAATGTCAATTCAACTTTAAAAGCCTTTAAAGGTTTTTCAAAGCATAACCAAAACCTTAAAATAAATTATAAGTCAGTTGCTGACATTCCCGTGAACTACAGTAGATGAGCCTGAACAATTTTACACCTAGTTATTGTCTAGTAATTACCTATTTTCGAAGGTATTCTCATCAATCAATCTTGGCACTTAACTATTGACATTATACAAACCCAACTGCTCAGTCGTATCTTTCAACCAGAGAAAAGCAAGCCTCAGGCCCAGCCAATCTCTCAACAAGCTCTCATCTAACTTCCTGTACTCTCAAAAAGAAACATGGCACCTGGCACATTTTAATGCCAATAACTGCACTTTCATACTGTATGACACACCAAACAAGCATAAGGCCACACATGATGAACATAGGGAACTCAAACTCTGTCCATATCAAAGGAATGACATTCAGTACTTTAGTGGTCAGAACATGGACACCCAAGCAGGACGAACACACACACGCGTGCTCCATTAGAATGACTGGGTCCCCCACACACAGGCTTGCATAACAAGTGTCCCTTGAGGTTGTCTAAATTGTGTTTTTTTGCCGGCATTCCAGCTGTACAAACGGGGAAAAAAAACACTGCCACATTTTTATCCAATTAAACTGTATGTTAGATATACGATCCTCAGGAATACTGGGCGTACTTCATGAAATATATTAATGGGAAAGAATTTGGACTTAAAAGAATTAAGCACCATTCATACCAAAACCAGACCCTGCAATATCCTAGGTCATACCCATACGTGGGTCAATCTCTGGGGAATAGAGAAAAAGACATTGGCTGATGTTCTAGTCATGGTAATACCCCACAAAGCCCCCCCCCCCATATCCTGGGTTTTGGTGCTGTGACTACTTCAGACTCCCCAGTTTCTTGGGAGTGCCCTGTTTCTTGGTCTGCCACAGGTGAGGGGCGATGGTGATGGCGTCCACGCTCGCCGACATGGTCTTGGCCGGAATGTTGCTGAACTGCTTCCTGTCCGAGTTGTACTTATATAGGCCTTCGATCATCTTGGCGGTGATGCTCTTGGGCCCAATGCCCGCCAACTTAGTGATCTCCTCTGTCTCGGGGCAGTAAGTATACACAGAGCGGAACTGGCAACCTGTGTCTCGGAACAACACCAGGAAGTTGTTGGCCCCTGACCTCTCCATTTCCTGGAAGACAGAGGGTAGTGCAAGTCACGTGACAGTCAAATAATAGAGGAAGTGACGTACCGTATCGGATCCTTTGCCTACATCTATTATCCTGTTCTTCTGTCCTTCATTGACTTTTCCTGCTAGGCAGCAGTGGGCCAGGGCGTTCTGTATGATGTGCTTGTTGGACTTGGCGCTGGGTTCCTTGTACAGCTTAGGCCCTGAGAGAAGAAGTGAATACCAGCATGAGAAGCATCTGGACTGACAAGCCACATGGTCATAACACAGTCTGCGCTACGCGTGGACTACAGTGCCGGTTCCCAGTCTGGACCCAGGTACACCCTGATGGTATGTAACGCTCTGCCTCACCTAAAATCTCCCTAGTACATACAGCTAATGACATTTCTTCTTTCCTATATTCATCTGAATTAGAGTTTGTTTTTATGGTAACGGCTGAGGTATCGCCAATGTATCATCATATTTGCCTGTGGTGGTCATAAGCAAAATAAACAAATAAAAATGACTTAGCTCTCAAAGAAACAAAACAACAGCCATGGAATTGTAACAACAACAGCCTAGTCGAGAATTTTTTTTAATTGATTTCTTATGCGTCACTAGTTACAGTGTCAAAGCTATAACTAGGAGAATTATATACCGGGGAAAATGCTGTGGCCAAGCAGAACGTTCCTCAAAGCATTGCGGTTGAAAAGCACAGGACAACTCTGCTCTAGTTTAATGCACCTACAGTTGGGTTTCCTTTAAAAGGCAGGATGCTGTGTTTAAATAATGGGGGTGGCCCATACCTGTATACTCTTGGTTGGATGGAGTTGAGGAGGTTGTGGACTCGTTCTCCCAGTCCTTTTCTCCATTACGAGAAGGGCAGGACGACAGATTTCCCTCTGCAGAGTCGGGCCTGGGTACGTCCACACACACACAGAAACCACAAAACATGTGCAGACACAAAAGAGAATAACAGATACACACATAAAAACAGACAGATACACCACATACAAATACACACACACAGACACACAGAGAAACGGGGTCAGTTGTAACAATGTGACACAGTTCTTCCCAGACAGACCTCCACATTTCCTCCTGTTACATCCAGCCAAATGCTCTTGATGTGGCCGGGATGAGAACTGAGGAATGTGCAGTGGGGCACAGCCAAGCTACAGGAAACAGTCCCATCATTATGGCTGCTAGCATGAAGCAGCTAGCATGAAGCAGCTAGCATGAAGCAAGGGTTCAGCCAGGGGCAGCCGGAGCCTAGCAGGCAATGCCGCAGCAGAGGAAGCAGGGCAACAGTCAGTGAGTCAGAAAAGCAGAGTGGAGCCAGACGGATTAGAGGCTGTGCATGTGTGAAATGAGGCAGAAGGAACTGTGGTACTGAGCAAAATGGCTGGGCAGTTTTAAAGGAGGTAATTGGCTGGCACCTTACTGATACAGCATGGATGTCATACAGCAGCTAATAAAACATGTGTTCTTAATGGCTCTGTTGCTATTCAGAGTTAATGTTGGTGTACAGCACGTAGCTTGCTCTAACTTTATCATGACTTTATGTGAGCCTATACATGCCCGTTTCTATCATGGGTCATTGTCCTCAACTATATATTTACCTCAAATAAAACTGTACTGATCGAACAATCTGAGGTTTGATGCAGCAGTATAAACATGAAAGCGTGATGGAATCCTAGGCCTTTGAAGGAAGGCAGGGGCCTCACTAACCTTCCCTTAATCTCTTTAGGAGAGCTTAAAAAGAAAGAGATATGGCCTCTCACAGTGCCTAGTTTACTGCTTCTGGGGGTCAGTGCAAACAGAGGGAAACAGCAAGGAGGGAAAGAGGATTAAACGAGGTCAAGACTCAGAGTTTAAGAACAAAACACGTATGGTTGCTTTACGCAGACAAGTTCTAAGACACGTTCATGTATTCGTTAAGGAGTTTTCATGCTTCATATGCTCCCTGTCCGTTGGGCAAACATTGCCAGCTTGCGAGACATTCTGTCCCGATCCCGCATGGTCTTTGTGATCAGGCCATGTCTGGCTTTACCTGGGGGTCCTCTTTTCTCCCGCACTGACGTCGTTGTCGGCCAGATTGAGGGAGGCCAGGGACATGCTGGAGACTGAGAATCCACGTGGTCGCGTACCTGAACCAGGTAAATCAAGAACACGTATTTGAATGTGTCTGGTGCTCTGACCTGCTCCTAGGACTGAGGCCACAAATACGGAGACAAATGACTGTTTAAATATTCATCTGTATCCTTAGAATTGCTCGTCCAAACTGGTTTTTCTTATTATAATTACTGGGGCTCGCATATTTGAACTGCTACTAGGCGCACAACTTTTAAGCTAAAATGCCGGTTATAGTAAAAATGTTGAAACATTTCTTAAAATTATAAAACTTTCATGGACTTTAATGGGATTCCTATAATGTGCTACCAACAGTATCTATTTCTGTTGAACCATTGGTGCTACACAGACAAAACCAAGTTTGTTTGTATATGTATAGGCTATTCAATCTTTAAAATGCTGAAACTATCTACTTGTCTGCTATTTAACTGTTATGTCACTCTTCAACTCCCACCAAGAAGCATTAAAGCAAAAAGTAAAAATCTTGTTTTATATTTGTACATTTTCTTTTATATTTGTTCAAATACTGTTCTTGCTATCTTTTTTACTTATTTATTTATTGTGTCTCTTTACATTCTACAGCACGGTCTGTGCTGGTGAATGAAGCATTTTGCTTTACCTGCCATAACAACTTTTCATTTAAACTTATATGAACGTTTGTGGGTGTGTTACCTGTGGCCCGGACAGGGGGTTTGGGTGACTCCATGACATCTCTGTGGATGGATCTGGGACGAGGCTTTTTCTTCAGACTTCCATGGCGTGGCCTGACATCCATATCCTCAACCTGCTTCAAATGCTTCCTCCTCATGTACTCATTCTTTATGTAATCTCTCCTCTGTTTATCGTCCTCTTTCTTCTGCTGCTCCTCCTCTGCTTTTAGCCTGGACAGGAGCACAAAGAGTCACAAACTCTGTAGGAAGGCATCCTAAAAGTTACTAAAATAAGCAACAGAGGTGAATAGACATCTTTTGCATTCAAAATCCCTTGACCTTTAAATTAGTATAGTTCATGGCAGAAAACAGAGAAAAATAGGAATAAACTGTTTCTAAAGTTGTACTAATATAAGACAAGGAGATTGGGTCTGGAAACCAGTAGTAGTGATCAGAACCCTTAATGGTTCTTTTCAGAATCTGGAGACCCAGACTGACCTTGCTTCCTCCTTCTTCAGGTCCTGCTCCAGATCCTGCTGCTGTTTCTTCTCCAGCGCCTCCTTCTCTCTTCTCAACCTTTTCTCCAGAAGAGCAGCTCTCTTCAGGGCCATGTCCTCCTCTCCCTTCCCCTCGTCCTGAAGAGCAGACGGAGTCACATTTATAGAAAACAGGCTTTGACAGACAGAACTGAACATGAAGCTGCAGGGAGAAGGTAGGCTGGGGGCTTTTTATAAAAGAACTCTGATAATGCCCAACACCAATAAACCCACTCACCAGTGGTACTGTACGCTACCAGAGTGGTACCCTCATGTCACACATTGCCAACACATTATAGACTGTCCTTGCCTTGTAGAAGAACCCACAGCACGTCTTCTGGTCCTCTCCGCCACTCTCCCCCTCTCCACTCGCCTCCAGTCCCCGTCCATCCAGAGGCTTTAGCAACGATAGAGGCACCTCCACCAGGTCCCTGACAGGCTGAGACAGCACCTCCGCCGGCTGCTCCGTCCTCCGCTCCTCTCCACTCTCCTCCTGTTCTCTCTCTTTGGCTGACGCGTAGGGGTGAGTGCCTGCACTCCTCATCCCCGCCGCTGCAACTTCTGTCTCGGGGAGTTTGGTTTGGCTTTGGGGCTCCTCCGCTCCCCCTGTCCCTCTCTCCTTGCCCTCCTCCGTAGCCCCGGGACCCTCATCGTGTCCCAGGTAGGCAAAGGAGGTGACCTGGGTCTGGCACGGGGAGAAGCGTCTCAGCCTGGGCAAACTGTCCACGGACGTGGGGGTGTTGAGCATCCGTCTGAAAGGGGTCACCTTGAGGTCCGTGGGACGCGGCGTGCGGGGTGTGCTGGAGTGGAAGGAGGCCGGCCGGCGCTTGATGCCTCCTGGGGAGCGGTGGGGGGCGCGGGGGGACCCACCAGCGGAGGACAAGATGGGGGAGAGGGACCCCACAGATCCCCGCCCGGCTACACTGTTGCTACGGAGCTCCCGGAGCTGCCTGTACAAAGTGTTGAGACATCTTTACTAAAATAACAACATTAGCAATAATAACATTGATATAGCTGCTTTAATCACAATAAACAAAACAAATGTTTATAACATATATATAACATATATATATATTCATATTTATGTGTAAATAGTTGAAATTCCGACTCAGATGTATAAGAACTGGCTGATGAGTTGTTTTTTAATTCCCCTAAAACCATTTTATTACCTTCCGCGGGCCGTAGTTTGCCCAGCCCTGATTTACGTGATACTGATTATTATAAACCGGGGCAGTTTGAATCTTGGATGACGATTGGCCGTGATATATCAGACATTCATGAACCCGGTCATTCAAATCCTGAATCCTTATTAACAGACTAAAGGCTGCACTCTGCAATGCAACCTGGTTGCATGCTGAGGCCCCTCAGCAGGGCCCTTGGCCATAAACAACGCCTCCCACGGGCCTTCATGCCTGATCCTACCTGTGTGGTGAGGGTTCTGGAGGAGGTATGACCCAGGACTGCTGCTGTTCCCTCATGGCCATGATTCTCTCCTGCTGCTGGGCCAGCCTCTGCATCTCTGTCTGCAGGAACCCCAGAGACGTGTTCAGCCTCTCGATGGAGCGCGTGTACTCCCCAAGGTCCACCTCTCCAACCCCTGGAGCGACACACAGCCCACGCGTGTCCAATATAAGACCGGGATAAACGGCGCCCAAATGCATACAATCCGCAGCATGGCTACTCCATAGCCTGGCCCTGTCGTTTTGTACCAAGATGCCAACACAGCAAACCCATTTTGGAACCAGGCTATGTTCTCCAAACACATAGAAGACAAAGACCCGATCATCGGAGGCGTATATGGAGACGCACCCACACCCTCCTCACAAGGGGACTTGGGAGCGGCTCCGTCAGGCTTGCACCTCTCCACCTGGCCCAGGCTGCCGGAGGGTTGGAGATCCTGGGAGGGTTTGTCCAGGTCGGGTCCCCCAGGAATCGGGCCGGGATGAGGGCTGGTGGGCGACGGCGTAACTCCTTTCCGCCTCACAACGTTGAGGAAGGCGGTCCGGCCCATCTTCTGGCGGTGACGGGTGAAGGCTGCCTCCACCTGGTACCGTGACCAAACCGTTAGCAAGGTCCTTATCAACACCGTTAAGGTGCCAGAAAAAGGTTTGTTAAGTAACTCAAATCATTTTGACTGGATCGCTCTCAAACTAAACCAGTTAGTAAAACTCGATTACAATCATATCTGAATTGTTGTACATTGAGGGTATATCTGACTCATGCCCAGTATACACGGCATTTGACCAGGTAATGGGTAATGGCAATCTCTAGGGAACAGGCCAGTTCAGCCGAAGTTCAGAATAACCATCTTTCGAAGACTGGCGATGCTTTGTCCCGCTACTCAAACTCTCCGCAGCCAAATACAACCACCAGCCTACAGACATAAGTTTCCCCTCTGCAAGGAATTCTCCCAGGGTGCAAAAAGGAACAAATCATCTGATTGGTTCCAGAATCACATGGATCCTGTTTGACTGGTCTCTGTAACCAGTGCTGTGCCAGAACTGGACCACATGTGAGTCAAGCAAACACTTTTCAGCTTTGATACTCTGATTTGTCAGAGTTGATCTGATCGCTGATCATTTTACTTTGTAAAACACCACGCAATTCGTTTCCACCTAAACCAACATGAAAATAGCTCTCGAACAAGACTAGATGTAAGGTATACTTTTTTTTTCTGGGCCTCGATGGCTCTGCGTTTCTCCTCCAGCTTCATCTTCAGGTGTACCATCTCTGAAGACAGAAGGTGGGTGTGGTCTCTGGGAGTGGGTGTGGGTGGGGTCAAGGCCGGCTGTGTTGGGCAGGAGATTTGAGAAGGAACCGAGAATATGTTTAAAGGTTGGGCAAAACGGCAACCAAAACAGACAGTAGATAGTTCCTCTCGACTAACCTCAGGCGTGGCAGTTCGTGTCGGGGGTGTGTTGGGAACGTTGAGCTCAGAGCTTTCGGGGGTTGTCCCTCCACTGCTCCGCCCCTCCAGCTTGCGAAACTTTTGCTCTGCGAAGCTGGTCATGCGAACCACGACCCCAGAACCCCCTGAGGACGAGGCGGGGCTGGGAACATGGGACAGGGGGGTTGGGGGCACTGAGGTAAGGCCTGGGCCACTCCACTCTCCCCTTTCTCCATTCCTCTCTCCATTCCTCACCCCCCTCTCTCCAGTCCCCACCCCCCTCTCTCCATTCCCCTGGGGTAGAGGACAGGATCGAGTCATTGCCTCAAAATCCGGGTCCATATCAGAGTAATCCCTGAGGGAGGAGTTGTCCTCGTCCAAACTCTCCTGGATATCTTCGGTTCTCACGTGGATCCCTGTGTCCACCTCCTCCGTAGAGGCTGAGTTGGGGTCTGCCTCATCCGCCGGGGCCTTCGCCGATCCTCGGAAGTCATCCGGGTCGTCTCCCGGCTCGGGTGGCCCGGCCCCATCATGAAGGAAGAAGCCGTTGGCCCCAGACCCCGGGCTACTGTGGGGTCTCTCGGTGTCGTGAATGATCTTCAGCGCCTCCTCAATGCTCGGGGGGGTGGAGGGGCTGACGGGCCCACAGCCTCCGTTGCCGTTTTCCAAAAGCACGCCGTTGGAACATCTAAATCGAAGGGCCGTTACGAGAATCTGTTAGCGCCTTTCATCAAAAAGTGACAAAGAAGGGACATTGTTTTACGGTATGCGTCACTTGCAGGTATAAAACCCCCAAAGTCCTACCATCGTAGCCGTCGTACGTACCTGTTCTGGTTCCTGCGAGTCTGAGTCTGGCTACGACCCGGTGTTTTCTGGCCGTTGGGGTTTGGCGAGTCCCCGTCGTAGTCCTCCTCAGCTACGTCTCCACTCTGGCCGTTGACGCTGACTGGCTGAAAGGAGAGGTGCCGCTTCATGGCCCCCTGGCTTGCATGGTGAACTTTGAATGTCCCCAGGCCCTCTGTGCTGGCGGAGCGGGTCATCGCCCGGAGAGGGGGGCCCGCACAGGGAGGGACGCCAGGGTCCCCATCCAGAGGAATCTCAAAGGAGATTCCCCTAGAGCGTCTCTCCTGAGGCCATGTCCCCACACAGCCATCCACATAGGACATGGAGGACGACCGCTTTGGCCCCCCTGTCAGACACAAGGAGGGTTACTTCCACACAGAGACGGGAGAAAAGACAACTAGCAGTGTTCAGAACGACAAGTGTTTATGACTGTCAGTAGAAGATGGTTCCTGGGTTCTTACCTGACACAGTGTCTGGTTGAAGCCTGAGAAAGCCAATGAGACATTGAGTAGAGAGCATTAAGATTAAGCTCAAGAGCACATCTCTTTTGAGATGAACTATGCTGGAAATTTCACAGTACATCACATTTTACCACATTTTACCTCTTGTGTTCTGGGCTTTCTGGTCTGTCCGCTAAGTCCTGCTTGGCTGGGCTGCAGACCAAAGCTATAGTTCTTGATGACTGGACTGTATCACAGACTGCTGGCAAGCAAAAAACAATCTTAACCATATTAATCCAATAAAGCAATGCAATGTGAGTGGTGGTAAATACTGAAATAGTCTGTAAAATATAAATGCAGTTGTTTATCTTTATGCTCCAAAGCATCAATATCCTAACTCCTACTCCAAACCCTTATATCCTTACCTTCTGGGTCAAAGACTCTGGGCTGTACAAATGAAGGCTTGACCACTTCAAACCACCAGAACAGCTCTGCCATAAACACCAGGTAGTTACTCTGCAACAGGGCAAAACACTAACATAGATAGGGCAAAGACAAGCTAATAGAACGACTGCACATGACAGAATGTCTCCACAAGGTGTCTCTGCTGAGTCATAGAGAAGGCAACCCATACCGCCTGGTAGATCAATGATCTGGTCAGGGATAGCGGGTAAGCAGCCTCTGTTGCTAGGTAACTGTGTGTGTGTGTGTGCGTGTGTGTGTGTGCGTGAGCGTGTCTGTGCGCATGTGTGTACCATTTCAAGACCACAATGTAACAAAAATTAAACGAAAACACAAAACATGCAAATCCTGCAAATCCAAATGCTTTTCTAGGTTTACTGGTTAGGAATAGAGTTACGTGTTAAGTTCAGGGTTAGATATAAAAGTAATTTTTAACTGTCAGAAAACATGATGTATTGGTGTAAAACAGTCTTCCATTGTTCTAATTCTTGTGTACATTGGGAGAACCAGAGTTGAAACACCATCTGGAATATACTTTAGTAAGCCACACAAACCACATTAACTGGAACCTTAATATGACTTCATGGTTTTATGATGTAATACTAGAAACAAAGTAGCTCTGGAAACCTCCATAGAAACGTAATTCATTTGTGTAGAGCCTTTAAAACAACATAGTTTGGGCCTCCCTTTCTATGAGAAAGGCCTCAAAACTGAAGCCAGAATATAGATTCTAAAATGCTGTTTCTGGGATATTGTCTTTGTATCGGTAAATCTCTTGAACAGTTTTTAGTCTAGAACACTTTCCCCACAAACAATGGGTGTGAACAGTGTTCATTTTCACACACACACACACACTGTTGATGTCAGTTTTGGGGTTCATTGAGGTGGTCAGTTGGGATCAGTGGTTTTGGCTGGTTTACCAACCACTTTTTCCACTAGTACACACTTAGTGGTGCGAGCACACAGTGTACCAATGAACAGACAGGACCAGAATCCAAACTGGTTCTGACTTATGCTCCTATACGCCTTGCAATGCATTCTGGGGGTTTAGAAGCACATGACATGGTTGTCCACTATGTCCTCCCTCACACTGAAAACATCTTAGCTGAGTCGGAGACGAAATATGTACTGTATCAATGAGCAATATGTCTTTATTGAAGCACATAAAGAACAAGCAGCTCAAAGATCCCTGTGTCCTCCTCTAACAGAAACGCACCAAACAACAGAACAAAGGGAAAGGAAGGGGCAGGCTCAGGGGAGACATGACGCGTCTGTCTACATGTCTGTATTTCTGCGCGTCTGTCTGTCTGCATGTACAGTGGGGAGAACAAGTATTTGATACACTGCCGATTTTGCAGGTTTTCCTACTTACAAAGCATGTAGAGGTCTGTCATTTTTATCATAGTTACACTTCATCTATGAGAGACGGAATCCAAAATCCAGAAAATCAAATTGTATAATTATTGAGTAATTAATTTGCATTCTATTGCATGACATAAGTATTTGATCACCTATCAACCAGTAAGAATTCCGTCTCTCACAGATCTGTTAGGCTTTCTTTGAGAAGCCCTCCTATTCCCCACTCATTACCTGTATTACCTGCACCTGTTTGAACTCGTTACCTGTAGAAGAGACACCTGTCCACACATTCAATCAAACAGACTCCAACCTCTCCACAATAGCCATGACTAGAGAGCTGTGTAAGGACATCAGGGATAAAACTGTAGACCTGCACAAGGCTGGGATGGGCTACAGGACAATAGGCAAGCAGCTTGGTGAGAAGGCAACAACTGTTGGAAAATGGACGAAGTTCAAGATGACGGTCAATCACCCTCGGTCTGGGGTTCCATGCAAGATCTCACCTCGTGGGGCATCAATGATCATGAGGAAGGTGAGGGATCAGCCCAGAACTACACGGCAAGACTTGGTCAATGACCTGAAGAGAGCTGGGACCACAGTCTAAAAAAAAAACATTAGTAACACACTACGACGTCATGGATTAAAATCCTGCAGCGCACGCACGGTCCCCCTGCTCAAGCCAGCGCATGTCCAGGCCCATCTGAAGTTTGCCAATGACCATCTGGATGATCCAGAGGAGGAATGGGAGAAGGTCATGTGGTCTGATGAGACAGAAATAGAGCTTTTTGGTCTAAACTCCACTTGCCGTGTTTGGAGGAAGAAGAGAGATGAGTACAACCCAAAGAACACCAACCCAATCGTGAAGCATGGAGGTGGAAACATCATTCTTTGGGGATGCTTTTCTGCAAAGGGGATAGGATGACTGCACCGCATTGAGGGGAGGATGGATGGGGCCATGTATCGTAAGATCTTGGCCAACAACCTCCTTCCCTTAGTAAGAGCATTAAAGATGGGTCGTGGTTGGGTCTTCCAGCATGACAACGACCCGAAACACGCAGCCAGGGCAACTAAGAAGTGGCTCCGTAAGAAGCTCCTCAAGGTCCTGGAGTGGCCTAGCCAGTCTCCAGACCTGAACCCAATAGAAAATCTTTGGAGGGAGCTGAAAGTCCGTATTGCCCAGCGACAGCCCCAAAACCTGAAGGATCTGGAGAAGGTCTGTATGGAGGAGTGGGCCAAAGTCCCTGCTGCAGTGTGTGCAAACCTGGTCAAGAACTACAGGAAATGCATGATCTCTGTAATTGCAAACAAAGGTTTCTGTACCAAATATTGAGTTCTGCTTTTCTGATGTATCAAATACTTATGTCATGCAATAAAATGCTAATTAATTACTTAAAAATCATACATTGTGATTTTCTGGATTTTTGTTTTTGATTCTGTCTCTCACAGCTGTGAGACCTATGATAAAAATTACAGACCTTTACATGCTTTGTAAGTAGGAAAACCGGCAAAATTGGCAGTGTATCAAATACTTCTCCCCACTGTATCTGTCTAATCCAAATGTTTGTCAGACTGTCTGTCTGTCTGAATGTTTGTCAGTCTGTCTGTCTGTCTGTCTGAATGTTTGTCTGTCAGTCCCTCTTCGTGTCCGTCTGTCTGAATGTTTGACTGTCAGTTAGTCTATTCACGGGAAGACATTGGTCGTAACGTCTAGAATACCTACAGACATACACCGACTTCCAAGCTGATTTGACATGGTCATAGGTCAGTGTGTCAAAATGCATTACACACACACACAAAGCCCCTCCACCCACATACAACAGAACTGTACACTCATTCTTGCCAACAGGTCAATTTTCTAACATCTATCCTCCTTGTCCCTTTACTCCACCCAGACGGTGCCCCTCCCTTCCCCCTCGTTGTCTGTACCTTGATGGAGGAGTGGGCGTAGAGCATGTCCTCCAGGGAGAAGTGGCAGCAGTGGTTCAGGTGGTCCCTGCAGAAATCTGTCACCAGCTGCAGGTTGTACAGACTGTCAGCCAATGACATGGTGTCTTTCAGACAGATATCTAGGGGGCGGGGACAAAAGACCGACCAGGGGGCGGGGTTACTGTGACTGTTCTCCTTTCAGGGCTTGTTTTCCAAGGCATTCGAATAAGTGCTACACTGCGTTGGTGTTAATATACAATATATTCACTACATCTATATTCTAGTAGTGAATTTTATTCACAGTATTTATGCACTATTGCAAAAGTTTACTTTCGATCCGAGATGTTAATGTAATTGCATTTAGAAGTATTTGGAGAACACAGACACTGAATGTGAAGTCATAACGAGCAGCCCCCACCATAAGGAGCTAAAGGAGGATTGGACAATGATGTCATCAGTCTCCGGATTCTTTAGAAAATACTGTATTTCTGCTTTGGTAGCCGAGTGGAACATTTTGAGGAATGTAACTGAGTGAAAGGATTGTCACATGTACTGTCGAAACGGTGTCCGTATCTTTACACTATCCCATTCTAGCACACTAGAACTACCTATATATAACTGGGCACTCACAGAGGGGTGTGGATATGTTTATCTTTCAAAAACTAACAACCAACGGTTCTGCTCTAGTCTAACGGACTGTGCTGCAGTCCAACGCACGATAAATCATATCTGAGCCTGGCCAGTGGCATTCAGTGGGCGGAGGCTGGCTCACTGGCTGCTGTATCAACAAGCTCCAGGAAGAAACATGTCACTCTCTCTCTCCCTCTCTTTCTCTCTCTCTCCCTCTCTTTCTCACTCTCTCTCTACTACATCTTTCTTTAATGTTATGTAGGAGTTGGTTGGATAGTTGAGCCCAACACCAACAGTTAGAGCCCTACATCAACAGTTGTTCTGCCATGAGCAAATGATTTCGACATAAGCAATAATGGCCGATCCCCTGGCTGTGACACCACTCTCTTAAGGAGGGTGGGATATGCAAAACACCTCCACATGACACACTCACACAGTACAACACACCTTATTTAATGAATAATGTACGATTGGGCAAATGCTTTTTTTCAAAAGCAATTACCAGTCATGCATGCGTACATTTTTACATGTCCCAGTGGGAATCAAACCAACGACCCTCGGTGCCCCCAATAGAAATGCTTCCCACTGAAGAACATGAGTCATCAACAGAACATGAACTATATAGACTCTGATGGAATTGCCAGATTAAACATCACCACTAAAGAAAAACCCTCCACATCATAATAAAAGAGAAAGGTAGGTTGTTCTGTGTGTGTGTTAGATATTGTCTTTTGGAGGTAGTCTAACCTCGGGTCATGAGGATAGGGGGGATCTGGTCAGGTGGGGTCATGTGAGGTCATACCGTGGGAATAGTGTCTATCTCTAATTGTTAATGTGGGTCCCGGTATTGCCCTCATGGGCTCTCACACACACAACACAGCACTGACTGGGGCAACCCAAAAATACATACAAATCCAGTCATGTGGGCCAACCGGAAGTCACAGTGATCTTGTTGTACAGTACCTTCCAGTCTGACAGATGTCGGGCAGTAGAAGTGAATGAGTGCGGCCAGGGCACAGCCATCCGTGTTGTCCTTCAGCAGATTGTCCACCAGGGGGGGAACTGGAGCTGACCTCTGCTGAGCCTGCTCCCTCCTGTAGCGAGCCTACAGCCATGGCAACGACAGAGACCATGGTCAGAGAGCTGAAGAGTAGACTCAGAGCCAGGAGAAGCATGGAAGAAGATGTGTCAGATGGAAGAACACAGCACAGACACTCATTCACACCCTCTCTCTTTCTCTCTGTGTTTCATACACAAATGTGATCATACAGTACTTTCATCTAGGTAGTCGGTGGTAGGACATAGCTGCATGCAAATACGTGACACATGTGGAGACTGTGACGTATTGGACCAGTCATATCTTTACTAAAAGTTGGGACGCTGTGTGAAATGTTTAGAAAAAGCTGAAAACGATGATGTGTAAATCATCTAAACCCTATAATTAATAGAAAATAGCACCAACATATCTAATGTTGAAACTGAGAAATCTTTGTGTTTCTTTTAATTTTATGCAAGAAACACGTTTCAAAAAAGCTGTGAAACATTGTTTATTGCTAAAGACTAGAACCAGTGGAGTATCACAACTAATAAGGGCAATTTGCAACTGGTCAGTAACAAGATGGGGTATTAAAAGATCATCCAGAGAGGATGAGTCTGTCAGAAGTGAGGATGGGGAGGAGTTCCCCACTCTGTGAAATATGCAATTCAATCATAATGTTTCTCAAGGTAAAATTGCAAATAGTTTGGGGATCTCATCATCTACATAATATACATAATATCAATAAAAGATTCAGAGAATCCGAAGAAATCTCTGTACACAACAGATAAGGCCGACAACCATTATTGGATGTCTGTGATCTTCAGGCCCTGCATGGGCTTAAGAACAATTCCAAAAATAATTATCTGTAAACACAGTATAACGCAACGTCCACGAATGCAAGTTAAAACTCTACCCGTGCAAAGCATGGAAACCGTATACAAACAACATCCAAAACGCCAGCATCTTTTGTGTGCATGAGCTGAATTTAGACTGAGGCCATGTCGAAAATTCTAGTCTGACAACTTAAACTGTTACATTATTTTCAGGAATCATGGATGCCGCGTCTCCAGGCTAAACAGGAGAGGACCATCCAGCTTCATCAGCGCACAGTTCAAAAGCCAGCATCCGTGATGGTATGGGGGTGCATTAGTGCTCATGGCATAAGTGACTTACACATCTGTGAAGGCACCATTAATGCTGAACAATATATACAGGTTTTGGAGCAACATATGCTGCCATCCAGGCAACGTCTTTTTCAGGGAAGGCCTTGCTTCAGCAAGACAATGTCAAACCACATTCGGCACATATCACAACAGCATGGCTTGATAGAAAAAGTGTCTGGGTGTTAAACTGGCCAGCCTGCAGTCCAGATCTGTCCCCTATTGAAAACCTTCTGCACATTATGAAATTACAAATACAGCAAAAGAGACCCCGAGCTTTGGAGCAGTTGAAATTGTACATCTTAAGCTATAATGGGACCACATTCCATTTTCAGAGATACAGTAATTGGTCTCCTCAGTTCCCAAACACGTACAGAGTATTGTTAAAAGAAGAGGTAATGCAACACTTTTGTAAACATGCCCCTGTCCCAACTATTTTGAAATGTGTTGCTGGCATCAATTTTAAATTAGGCATGTATTTTTCCCAAAACAATAATGATGCACAACATTGCATTCTGTTTCAGGGTGGTATATCTTTGTTAAAGAAAAAACCGCCAGGCTCCCAGACACATCCACCAGGTCTAGTCTGAGTTAGTGTACTGTAATTACACATGGTTGTGGGTGAATGAGCCACTTTCATTGATTACCACTAGTTTCATGGTCCTACTTGAAGCATCAGATGGATTTACATATATAAATCTCCCCCTACGTTGTCGTGCTGAGCTGACTGGATGGAGGTAAAAAGACATTCCCTTGGGAACTTGGAAACAGTCTTATGCCTTTCCCTAATGATTAAGGTACAGCTTGGGTAGGATAAGCAGACTATTTTTGTTTTATGAATTTTTTCATTTTACAGAATAAATAATTAACAGGCCAAAACCAAAGCATTTCCCTACTCTTATAACAAGCTCTGCTATAATGTGCATGTAACCAATAAAAGGCTGAAACGTGGATACTTCACCTTGGTCTCCTATTGGCTTCCAGTCTGACCATTCATAGAACGGTTAGTTGTTACTCAAGGATCAAGTTGGTTTAATCATCCAGCTCTAAGTGCCTGATTCTCCCTCAAAGAGAAGAAAGCAGTGGTGTTTTGTCTGCTGTGAGATGTAGTGAGTTGATTACCTGCAGGTGCTACAGCACTGAGGTTAACCAGGGAAGGAATGGGCGGTAACCAGGGAGGGAATGGGCGGTAACCAAGGAAGGAATGGGCGGTAACCAGGGAAGGAATGGGCGGTAACCAGAGAAGGAATGGGCAGTAACCAGGGAAGGAATGGGCAGTAACCAGGAAAGGAGTGGGTGGTAACATGGGATGAATTGTGCGGTAACCAGGAGTGGGCGGGGCTAGGGTGCACAGGGCTGCAGGTGGGATTGGGTATGAGGAAGGACATTCTAGGGGGGCGGGGTCATATATATAAACTTACAGGTACCAGTCTCCAATACCATTTGTCTGGATCCTTGAATTAACATTGGACAGGACAACAAGGGAGGGACAGTAATTAGGGGTTGACAATCATTTCAAGTCATCTGAAACAATTGCTGCAATAGGGACGGTCTTGTCTCCATTCACTGTGAATCCAACTCACCCACTGACTCACATTCAAGTATCCATCGCATCTCCTCTTAACACACACGTATCCTGTCAACAGACTGTTCCCAGTCACACCCAGTCTACTGTCTTAGGCATTCTGAGCCTGAGGTTTCCCTCTGACACTGGGAAGTTTGGGGTTGTTTGTTTTCAAGCTGTGAATATTAATTTTAACCAACTACCTTGTCTGCCTCCAAAACATATCCCATCTGTAGTGCACTACTTTAGACCCGCGGCGCAGAAGACTCACAAGGCTCTGGTCATAAGTAGTGCCCTATGAAAGGGGCCCTTTGTGATGGAGGCCACAGTGTGCCATGTCCAGCGAACAGACAGCCGTGTCTGTGTGGACCCTGATGTAGGCAGTGAAGGTTAAAGAAGGTTCTGACAGAACATGTGCTACAGCAGCTAATTGGGAGCATCCAGTCCGCCTCTGGCTGAGGCTAATGTACACGTCAAGATCTCCTTTCAACCCAGCAGGAACTCCATATTTTACACTTATAGTGTGTGGAAGGGCAAGGTGTGTGTGTGTGTGTGTGTGTGGTTGTATGCATGCGCCCAAGCACAAACATGCACAATGGTTCAGTTAATTTGAGTTGGTCCAGTAATTTATTTACTGCTGTAATTGTCTGGCATTTTAAAGAGCATCTACTGGCTTCTCAACAGATTCCCTGCTTAAGGGAGTTAAGCTCTGGTCACAGGATACTTCCAACTTTCGGGCGAGGAAAAGTCTTGTTTGTTTACCGTTTATAGATACAGATCAGTCCAAATTTGTTTACAGATTTAAGAGGAAGAGCATATTCTGATTTGATTATAGTGTTTGTTTACGGTAAATCTTTGACCTTCAGACAGCATTGTAATACAGCAGAAAGATTGACCATACTTAACAACAGTACATAACTCTGTCTGTGGCTCTTTCTCTCTGTCTCTCTGTCTGTCTCTCTGCATGTCTTTGGTTTGCTCTCTGTGTGTGTTTCTCTCTTTCTGTCTAACAGTAGAGAGTCTCCTGCCAGAATCCCATAGAGCAGACATGACACTGTGTTGATCTTTGTTTGTCACAAAGAGAGAAAAAATTTGGGGTTTGAAAGAAAAGAGGACTGAGAGAGAGAGAAAACAACTGTGTGCTTCTGTATGGTGAGTTCCTATGACTTCTGTATGGTGGGTTTCTGTGACTTCTGTATGGTGAGTTTCTATGACTGGAGTTCCAAAAATGTGTTGAAGGGCCCCTGCTGTTGGGCATGGGAGACCCTGTCTAGACTGTTAAATCAGACCATGTCAACAGAGGCTAATGATGGAGAGAAAATAATGCATCCCTGTGTCTGTGTGTCTAAGCTAAAACTAGAAAGAAAATGTCCCAACAAGGTCTTTTTGGACAGGTCCCCTAGAATTGGGAATCATTTTAGGTTTTGGCATTACCGGTTAAGTTTAGGCATTAGGGCTAATTTAAGTTGGAGCATAAAGGTTAGGTTATTTAGGTTACAGTTAGGATCAGAGCATAGAGAACATTACATTCTGGATTAGGGTAAGCTTTCAGGTCCCCGCAAGGACAGAAAAACAAACATGTATGTACTATATATGTGTGTATGTGTTTATGTGTGTGTCAGTACTCACCCTCTGTGATGAGTATGTACTGTATATGTGTGTATGGGTTTTTGTGTGTGTCAGTACTCACCCTCTGTAATAAGTATGTACTGTATAAGTGAGTATGGGTTTATGTGTGTGTCAGTACTCACCCTCTGTAATAAGTATGTACTGTATAAGTGAGTATGGGTTCATGTGTGTGTCAGTACTCACCCTCTGTAATAAGTATGTACTGTATAAGTGAGTATGGGTTCATGTGTGTGTCAGTACTCACCCTCTGTAATACAGGAGCAGTGCTCTCTCTGGACCGCTGCTCCTCCACCACAATGTGCCTGAGGTGCTTATTCACCTAGAGAGAGAGGGGGGAGATAGAGGAGATAAAAAGGGGGAGGGGACAGAGAACGAGGAGGAAGAGAGGGAGGAGAGACAGTGATGCGTTTATATTGACACACATTATTCACATTAGCAATTAGCAATGCTTATAATGTTAATGTTGAGTTCATCCATCCACATACTGTATATTTATCATGTTAATGTTGAGTTCATCCATCCACATACTGTATGTTTATCATGTTAATGTTGAGTTCATCCATCCACATACTGTATGTTTATAATGTTAATGTTGAGTTCATCCATCCACATACTGTATGTCCACATGATTGGGCATTTAGACATGCACAGCTTGTTCTGTGTGTGTATGTGTGTGAATGATGTCAATAAGATCAGCTGGGATCCTACAAAAAACAGAACCATGCAGAACCATGCTGTGTGTGGGACCTTATAGAGACAGATCGGTGCCTTTCTAAATAATCTGCAATCAACAGAATTTGCCACAGTTGTATTCCAATGAAGGTCAAAAGACATCTTAAGAATCTTCAAATCTGAGCTTAATTTGGAGGGTCATGGCTAGTGTCTGAACCCTTACACTCACTTTCGATAAATTGGGCCAAATCTGTAAAAACGCACGTTCACTTTGTCAATCTGCGGCATTTGGTGGAGATTGTGGGGGAATCCGTCCCAAATCCACCGTCCGCGTGTGACTCCGTTACCTTACCGACCTTGTTAATCCACGTGGTGACGGCGTTCTCGGCGTCGTAGGGCAGGTCTCCGGCGCGCCCGTCGGGATGGGGGGACGGGAAGCGCTGCACACAAGCCACCACCCGCTCCACACTCACCATCTCCACCGTGTACGCCATCATCAGGGTGTCCATCAGCGCCAGGTGGGAACTCTGGGGAACACAGGGAGGTGGGACCGGCCCGTGAAACCACATTCTGGTACAGAACCAGAGTGGTCCAAAACATTCCTGGGCGTCCCTTGAACTGTGAATGGTTTCTAGGTGTGTCTGAATGTGTGTACGTGTGATTACAACAGTACACAGCATGGCATTCTCCTGGCCTTTCCAGTCACATTTCCTGAGGGTCAATGCAACGAGCAGCTCCCCTTTCCGGTTCCTGCCCCTCCGTGAGTCTGCCCCAGCCTAACAACATCCAGTGCCTGTTTACTTTCTGCCTGTGACACTGGTCACTTCACATTCAGACCCTTGAAGTTGGGTCACATTTTTCCTATCAGATGGCTTTTCTTTCTAGCAAATCTCCAACACAGGCCGGTGTAATGCAGCTATGGTTGACCAGTGTACAATATCACCTTCCAAACACTAAACTCTGTAGCTCCTTCAAAGTGATTTTTATCCTCTCTGTTGCTTTCTTGACAAGTCTCCTTCTAGTTTTGATCCCCTCTGGAATACAGTCCTTGCTGTTGTTGACAGTAAAGCATAGAATTAAAAAGTCATGCCTAAACAGTCCCTTATCCCCTCATGAAGATATGTTCCATGTGTCTTCATTGTGCCCTAATTCCACTAAACCAGTGGCTGGTGACATCACCTTAAAAGGCAATTTTAGCAGGCTCAGGTAATATGACAGCCTGCGATCTCCACTAATCTCCTGGTAAAAGAACAAATACAGGTTTACAACCACTGACCTTATTCCCCTCTCTCTTTAGTTTACAAAGGGCTTCTTTACATTATGACTGAGAATAAAACACTAGATATAATCATCACTCCCATTGAATTTACGGTGGCATGCTCGGATGTACCACGTAGGATGGAGTGCATCAATCTAGGTCACATTTAGCGGTAGTTTAGACAAAATTCACACAATATTTCTCAGAGAATTTAATGTAATTAAGAATAAAGACAGCCTTTATTGTACATTATTTCAAAAACAACTATGTCTGTGTGTACTTTAAGTGTATAATTGAAAATCAGACCTCTGAAAAACAAGTCCTCAGAAGTCCTCGCAAGTACTGAGAAATTAAAAAGAAAACCTCCAAGAGATACTCTTTTATCTGTCCTCATTTTAAGCACAGCTATTTTTGTCTCATTTGGATTTAGAATTTGGTTTAAAAATATGGTTATGGTTAGGATTAGCGGTTTGATTTCGGGTTTGGAGTTAAGGTTAAACTTTTTGTTTAATTTCAAGATAAAGGTAAAGTGAATGGTTAGAGAAAACTGGATTTTCTCTCTCAAGTAAATCCATTGTTACTCCCCAAAAGGTCCTCACTAATAAAGAACTACAAGGCTGTGTGTGTGTTTATTTGTGTCATTATTTTCATGTTTGTGTTTGGTCGCTCTGTCAGAAACACCTAGAAGAAAGAGTACTACAGCTGAACAAACAGCCAATTGGAGTGACATCTGCAAAGATACACCGCGAGATATGATATGCACACAACACACAAAAATAAACCACGGTCTTTACACTGACAGACGTTTTCGCAAACACATATTAAACATAGTCTAGGACTAAATAAACAAGCTCAATTGAGTTTTCCATTGAACTTGTTATTTTTGTCCTAGACTAAGCTTAATCAAGGTCTGCAAAACCGGCCCTAAATCTTCACATCAGTGACCTAAGCCTTCAGTAAACTCAATCCCGCCATTAAGGTCAATGGGAGCACCTCCAAAATATGAAGCACAGATCTCAAGTAACAGGATGTTCCTGTTAATTTCAAAACTCTAAGACATGATGGTCGAACAGACAGATGCCCTTGGTGACTTAGTTATCTTACATCGATGTCATTTCACACACACATTCTGAACACACCCCTCCGGAAACAAAACCAATTACAGTCCTCCTCCTTAGTCTCATAGCGGGCTTCCAGCGCTTACAAACGGGTGTAGCTAAAACACAGTGTCTCTGACTGAAAGACAGACAGAGAGCAGGAGGAGAGAGATTCATAGCTCCACTCACCCAATGGCAGCTTAGGACGGTGAAGTGTGTGTGTGTGTATAAAGGCAGCTTCATACGTGCCTAGACGTGCTCTAAAGCCCCACCCTCTATGGTACTGCGGTAAAACACCAGCACCAGCATTTTCCCTTTTTCCTCCCGTTTTCCAATTGCTTGGCCTCCACTCCTTTCCATTCTTGTCCCTCCCTCCCTCACTCCTCTACCTGGAGCCTAGCCAAGTGGTAGCCATCACTCCCTCGTTCTCGCCACCTCTCCATTCATCCTTACAGACCTGCACACACCCCCTTTCCTTGAACAGCCTGAGCCTCCTTCCTCCCTGGAGCCCGGCCAGGAGGCAGCCCCTCTCCGTTCTGTCCTCTGACAGACACGTTCCTCCTCTGTGGCTGGCTGTCCTCCCTCTCTCCTACCTGGGCCGGGCAGCCTGGAAAACCCTGAGCTCATCATATCTCCATTATGCACCATAACTCCAAAACAGCAACTCTCTGGGACGAGGTATCTGCACACAACTTCACAGACTGCTGAGTCCATACACACACACACATACACACACACACACACACACACACTGACATCCCTGTCAATTGCCACAGGGATGTCAGTCTGTGTAACAGACAAAAGGGTCGAGAGTATATATGATTTCCTGTGTCTCTGTACAAGCTAGTTAATTGACTAATATTTTGCAGATGCAGTTCAATCTGTCTACGCCTTCATCACACACATGCTTCATTTGTGTCCATAAACATATGGACTCATCACACCCTACAAACACTGACACACAAATGCACAGCCTTGTCCTTGAAGTACTGCGTCAAACTAAGAGTTCACCCCAGCCAGACTCCAACACACCCCCTCCTCACACCTGAATCAACATAATGAAACTGGGCTTCAGTCTACACGTGAGGGAGGGAGCACTATGGAAGAGACCGAGGCAAGGTACAAAAGAGACACAAATGTGACAATAGGTAGAGTTAAGGACAGAGATATGAAAGAGAGAACGCTCTGCTCTCAGCTAACTGTCCAAAGCTTTATGAAAGGGCATTAGAAACTATGAAAACCATTACATGTGGAATACACAATATCTGTGGTCATGGAATGTAATTGGAAATACTTTGTTAATCTAGCAGAGACATGGTATAGAGATGGAACCACTGTTGTCCTCTAGGTTAGAAGGATCTGACAGTCCTACAAACCAAATGACCAAACAGAGAGGAGATTTAGGGGATATGCTTTAGGCTAACCCACCCCATAAAATAATCAAAACTGGACCATTCAAGAACAAAGAGGTCAATTATTTCCAGACCCATGGACATTTCTGCAGTGATCCAGATGCCAGTGATCTAGTTGCCAGAACTGGAACCAGACACCTTCACACAGGGGGACAAACAGCTACCAGAAGGGGGACACATTTTAACACAAAAGTCAAAATTAACAACACCTACCGCACTTGTTCAAGAGAAGTTGTCAATCGTCATTTGTGGAAGGAAAGTGTTGTTTAAATCAATATGCTTTAACTATCTGTTCCATGCGATCCATGAACATATTGTACCCTAGGGCTGGCCAATAAAGCAACAGAGAAAAATGCTTAACTTCTTGGCAAGAATTCAATAACAATAGGATTTATCACAATAAAAACTCATTTTGTTTGCCTAAATTCTCACTGGAAAGCTACTGGTGGCAGATAAAACAGATAACGGTTTGAGAACCAGCTGACGAGGATGTTCTCCTAAAAAAACGAATATCAGTAGTCCTAATGTTTTACAGCCTTTCCATTGTAGTTGAATCCTTCTGTTCAAGTTCAGCCACTGTACAATGCTATCAGCTTTGGCTTGGGGTAACTGGGAACGATGGCTAGTGGGTTTAGTTAGTCATCTATCAGGGGCTTGTTATGAACTTTAATTTCAATAGAACAGCCCTTTTCATTGTTTTCAGGTTGGTTTTCTCAATATTTTACTTACATTTAAATTTTGACATCAAAGACCCAAACCACCTTCACTACTTCTCCTGTGCGGCACCTTATAAGATGAACGCTTTATAAGGACATTATTTACAAGGTCATGTTTGGTCCTGCAGAATATAGGCCACCTTGAAAAAATTGGGTTCTCAGAGCATTCGGCACAGGTGGAGCATTCAGCACACATGTATTCTTGTTTTGTTATACTTCTACAGCAGCGTATTCACTTTTCTATGTGGTCAAACCACACCCTGCACACCTGTTTTTTGGAACGCATCATTTCCATAGAATCTTTTTAATTTTATCACACCTCCCCCATGTGTCTGACATGGATCTAAAACAATTTATGTAATGCACCACACTATCAGAAAATCCCAAGTTCGACCAGATAGAGGATGGCCAGCTCTTGCCCATGATGTATCACAACAGATGTATCACAACAGTTTTAACAATATGGCATCATTTGAGTCAAAGTCGGCCATGTATGTATTTCGTATGACAGGATTCAATCTGCTTTGTCCACATCTCAGATGATATATATATATATATATATATACAGTGGGGAGAACAAGTATTTGATACACTGTCGAATTTGCAGGTTTTCCTACTTACAAAGCATGTAGAGGTCTGTAATTTTTATCATAGGTACAATTCAACTGTGAGAGACGGAATCTAAAACAAAAATCAAGAAAATCACATTGTATGATTTTTAAGTAATTAATAAGCATTTTATTGCATGACATAAGTATTTGATCACCTACCAACCAGTAAGAATTCTGGCTCTCACAGACCTGTTAGTTTGGCTTTGAGAAGCCCTCCTGTTCGCCACTCATTACCTGTATTAACTGCACCTGTTTGAACTTGATACCTAAAGAACAGACACCTGTCAACACACTCAATCAAACAGACTCAAACCTCTCCACAATGGCCAAGACCAGAGAGCTGCGTAAGGACATCAGGGATAAAATTGTAGACTTGCACAAGGCCGGGATGGGCTACAGGACAATAGGCAAGCAGCTTGGTGTGAAGGCAACAACTGTTTGCACAATTATTAGAAAATGGAAGAAGTTCAAGATGACGGTCAATCACCCTCGGTCTGGGGCTCCATGCAAGATCTCACCTTGTGGGGCATCAATGATCGTGAGGAAAGTGAGGGATCAGCCCAGAACTACACGGGACCTGGTCAATGACCTGAAGAGAGCTGGTACCACAGTTTCAAAGAAAACCATTAGTAACACACTACGACGTCATGGATTAAAATCCTGCAGCGCACCCCTGCTCAAGCCAGCGCATGTCCAGGCCCGTCTGAATTTTGCCAATGACCATCTTGATGATCCAGAGGAGGCATGGGAAAAGTTAATGTGGTCTGATGAGACAAAGATAGAGCTTTTTGGTCTAAACTCCACTCGCCATGTTTGGAGGAAGAAGAAGGATGAGTACAACCCCAAGAACACCATCCCAACTGTGAAGCATAGAGGTGGAAACATCATTCTTTGGGGATGCTTTTCTGCAAAGGGGACAAGACAACTGCACCGCATTGAGGGGACGATGGATGGGGTCATGTATCGCAAGATCTTGGCCAACAACCTCCCTCCGCTCAGTAAGAGCATTGAAGATGGGTCGTGGCTGGGTCTTCCAGCATGACAACGACCCGAAACACACAGCCAGGGCAACTAAGAAGTGGCTCTGTAAGAAGCATCTCAAGGTCCTGGAGTGGCCTAGCCAGTCTCCAGACCTGCACCCAATAGAAAATCTTTGGAGGGAGCTGAAAGTCCATATTGCCCAGCGACAGCCCTGAAACCTGAAAGACCTGGAGAAGGTCTGTATGGAGGAGAGGGCCAAAATCCCTGCTGTAGTGTGTGCAAACCTGGTCAAGAACTACAGGAAACGTATGATCTCAGTAATTGCAAACAAAGGTTTCTGTACCAAATATTAAGTTCTTCTTTTCTGATGTATCAAATACTTATGTCATGCAATGTGATTTTCTGAATTTTTGTCTTAGATTCCGCCTCTCACAGTTGAAGTGTACCTATGATAAGAATTACAGACCTCTACATGCTTTGTAAGTAGGAAAACCTGCTAAATCGGCAGTGTATCAAATACTTGTTCTCCAAACTGTATGTGTGTGTGTGTGTGTGTGTGTGCGGTGTCCAGACAGCTCTCCCTCCTCACCATGTGTATGGGTGTACTAGTCAGGACCTCACCATGTGTATGGGTGTACTAGTCACGTCCTCACCATGTGTATGGGTGTACTAGTCACATCCTCACCATGTGTATGGGTGTACTGGTCAGGTCCTCACCATGTGTATGGGTGTACTGGTCAGGTCCTCACCATGTGTATGGGTGTACTGGTCAGGTCCTCACCATGTGTATGGGTGTACTGGTCAGGTCCTCACCA
>JACXGK010005821.1:0-31283 GCA_016801125.1 Novumbra hubbsi
GCAGAACCCTTCAACTCCTCGTCAGCCGAAATTGAGGTGAAATGAATTGCGTGTGAATTCATATAAAACACACCTGCTCCGATTTCTTCTTACTTCTCCTGAATAGACTGAACACTCTCTTGTTTTCCTTCTCCTTCTGGACTTTATCTTTACTGCGTGGAATGGTATCTGTTAGGAGTATAGAGACCTTACTGAAGTAACTTCTGGAACTCCCAACAACGGATTTGTGAACGTGACAAATGCACCAAGTACATATGTAAATGGGGAAAAAAAACACCATGTAAAAGCCTCCGAGGCTGTGACATTACCTGAATAACCCAGAGCGAGTGTAGTCGGGGAGGTAGGAGAGACAGGCCCGCTCGCGGAGTACCTGGCTGTGAATAACAGGGAAATGCCATGCAGTAGTAAATGCATGGTGAACACACCTGCATAGTTGTACCCTGAATGAATGGTGATTCGTTTTCATTTGGAATAAGCCTCGGTTACAAACGTAACACACGGGATTTAGTTCAGGGTACTGAGAGAAGTTCCGAATGAATGGTAGGCTTATCGGTCAGCTTAATGAAGGTATTGTTTAGGGAATGGGACGGCGTGTATTGGCGCCTGGGTCAGTCACTGTAGCGGCTTGGACACTGGCCACAGATAAATGAATGTTAGGGGCTGATGGTTTTATCGGAGAAGCACTTACCTTTTGTGTCTCTTGCATAAACCTCCCTTATTGCAAAATCATTTAGCGTACAGGTCAAATCCAATGGATCCTCTGATTGGGCATCTCTCAATAAAACAGTGCTCTGTTGTTCAAATTCACATTTCTCACAAATAGCTGGTAAGAGGTCTTCAAGAGGGACCCGAGGGTTGACTCTTAGAATAGTCTTCTGTGTCTTTTTATAGTTTATTACCAGACGGACAGTTGCCTGAAAAATTAAAAAGAGATGTGATTATCTGATATCATGACTAGCCTCATGACTAACTATCAAATAAAGTACAATGTGTTGTTGTGAAAAAGTACACGCCACGCCTCTTAATATTATTTAGACATATTTCAGACATAGAATGTTACCATTACATCCTCAACCAAAATCCAATACTGAAACATTGGAACCTGAGAGAAGTCTGGTGACCACCTAAGCACTGCATTCCACAGTAAGAATCTCAGCCACAAGTAATTACCCCCTTACAATCAATCACTGGTTGTGACACCTTTAGCTGCAATGACTGTTCACCAACTACAGAACGAACCTAGTTTCAGCCTCTGACATTGGTGAGGTTGAATTCAGGTCCGCTCTTTTACACCGAACTGATTTTATTTTGAGTGTCATTTCAAGAATGGCTCTTTACAGGTTGTGCTTTGTTGACTGTATATGGCGTTAAGTAAAATCTGAATTAAATGTGGTGTAATTTCTTCACTCAGGTCCCTTTTATCTGCCTAGTTTTAGATGAACATTAAAAGGCATGAGAAAGCTTCATAAACTGTCACATAACTAAAATGACAAGTGACATATCTTAACGTCACCTCTGGGACCTGAGGGCCGGGCTTCTTCTCCTTGTCATCCACTCCTTTAGGCTTGAGGAGAACACGCTCCACCTCCAGGTTCCCCATCAGAGCGTTGGGTTTGAACTTGATGTGGTTTCTGTTAGTGGTGACCAGTTCTATGGTGTGGCCTGATGGGTTCAGGTGGTACTTAGCACAAAGCATTACTAACAGATCCATCATGGGTTTACTGAAAAACAGACACACAGTTCAGAGGTAATACATTGATGGTCCAAGTGGGTCCAGCATTGTAAGCTGCCGCCTGTGGTGAACATGGACTGCTGAATTTGAACCCGGCCCACTGCCCTGTCACCAACAACACTCCATCTTACCCCGCAGCTTCTGACAAATATAGCATACAAATGCCCAGGAATAAAGATAAGCATTCACACATTCTAATAATCGTAATCTTTGTTTATATCAAGAGAGGAAACTTGCCAAGATAAAAACTTCAGATGCCAGCAACAAAAGTAGACTTGTATTTCACGTGATAGTGCTGCATTGGTTTTTTTATACTAACCTTAGCGTAAGGAGCCATCCGTTTGGGCTTCTCAGGCACAGTCACACACAATCTTTCACACACACATATTCACACACACATATTCACACACACATATATACACACACACATTAGAAGACCTACAGCATCAACGTAAAGCTATCTATCCATTTCCGAAATCCAGGTCTGAGGTTTTCTGTAAATGCGGAAAACGTTTAATACTTACTATGAGTTCAGAGTACTCTGTAAAAGCAAAAAGTAGAACTAAATGCCTTTTATGTTAGTTGGGCTTAATGACTGCTCAAGAGGGTAAATGGGCACAATATTCCAGTGTGAGGTTGACATCTTGCACAAAAGAATGATGAAATCTTGAGCAAACTTTGGTTGGGCACTGTGGGTCGGTAGATTCATACCAGGACACAAAGTCCCTGTGCCAGAAAACAACAAAGCCATTGAATGGAAGATATCAATCTGTCGTTCTGATAAGGCACTTAAGTGTCAGCGGAATTGGTGTGAATGAGAACTCCCCGGTCCAGACCATGTTTTAGCAAATGCATATGCAGTGTATCAACAAACCACATGTATTCCTTAACCATAAAGTGGGATAACAGCCATTAAAATACACGTCATTCAATCTTGGCCCGGCTTAAAGAAACATAATGATATACAGTAACACCCATGGAAAGATGATGTAATGGCAAAGGAGAAGTTCAAAATCAGTAATAAAAATGAGCAACGGTCCTCCTATTCACCCACTCAGTACACCACATTGGCTCTACATAGGGGATAAGGGGCAGGTCTCACCTGCCATGGACAGTGGTGGTATCCTCCATTCCACCTGGCAGAACCACGACCAGGGTCAGGTCCTTGTCAAGAAGGTTCTCCTTCTGGTCCATGTCCATCAGAGGATATCCTGCTACAGAGTGTCTCTGGGAAACGCCAGCACCATCCAGGCCCTTCAGTGGTACTGGGGGAGAAGGGGCTTTGCTCTTGGTTGACACTCTGTCGGTAGGAAAAGCAAAGGAACAAAATGAGTAACACGATTCCAATGCGCTGCATTTCCGCCAGTGTGAGTCGGTAATAATACGGCAGCATTTGAAAGGTACCTTTTGCCTTACTGCAGCCATATCAGCACTGAGCAGATAAACAATGGTAGCGGTGCGAGATAATTTGTCAGGAAAACAATTATACTCATTCACAGTAGGTCTGAGAAAACGGATTCATGATTCTGTTATCGCATAAAACAACACACAACACCGCATGAAACGGCATGAAAGGAATCTTTTGTTCCTGACTTAAAGTAAGCAGCTATTAAATAAAAATGCTTGGGTTCACTCCGCAAACAAGTCACAAGATAGTCAAGTGCAATGACTTTCTCCATTGGGCTTGAGGACAATGTGCTGTAGGGAAGAAATACCCCTGTGAAGCCAACCAGTGGGTGGTGTTCAGTGATCTACGTCTTTGTTGTTGTTAACTGCTCTGTAGATTCCCATCTACTGTTTAAACCAATGCAATCGCCCATACTGTCATTGAAACAGTTATTATTATTAAAAATAAGAATTGGCACATGTAGGTGTGCACAACTGGAGAGAATTTCCTTCAACATTTCCAAAGGTGTCTCGTTTTGGATTCACATTGGCAAAAAAGGTATTCCTGGTTGAATTGGATAGGTTTCACCCGAATGGACAGATTGCTTTAAAATGCAACTGCTAACAGTGTCAGCCTACACAAACGTGGCTTTTAAAAAGGAAAAATTTCTTGATTAGGTCACGCCCTTTGCCCTTCAAAAGAATGACACTGCAGTACTGTAAGAGAAAATGTGAAATGTAAATATTGTTTAAATAAACAACAAAAAAAGAAGTTATTTCTAAATAATTCAAGGGGTTATTCAGTGCGTTACCAAGTCAACTAAGCTCGATGACCTGTGGCCCAAGGAATTCCTTCAGAGGGCAACAGTTACTCTAAAAAAGGAATCTTAGCAATGTCTTAACTTGACGGGACAAGGCTCGATAAACCCAAACTTGAAAGAAACATTTAGCAAATTTTCAAAAAAATGTCCCACCAGTTAGCCCACCTAAATTTACAATAGTTGGGGACTAATAAAATCAAGTCATTTAACAGCTGTAGGCTCAGGGACTGTGGAATGGCTACTGCATTTTCTTTAACACAGGCTGTCCAATTCCGATCTGTTTCATGTATTTGCCTTCTGACTATGAAAAGTAGTCAAAATGTGTACTTGCCAGTGAAAATGTCGCCTGTGTGTCCAGGCGCCTCAGAAACGCATGAGAAGGAAATGGTGTTAAAATCAGCACTTAAAATTCTACACACCAAATGTGGAACCACCAGAAATGTCCCTGAATATGCCCGGTGCCAGTAAATGTCAACAGACGCCCCCAGCTAAAACAGACACACTACTCAGGTCCACACCCGGCTAGGGAACAAAGTCCACATTTCATGGTCTGGCAATGGAAATAGGGAAATAAGCAAGTCTCTCCCAAGGTAAAGGCATCACACCATTACACCGCATTACATAGGCAAATGTCAGAGAAAGACCCTATTTTAAAATGTCGTAGAGTTTATGAAACAGCCGAGCGTTTCGGTAGCCACATCACAGAAACACGGGACAGTGGCTGAGACCAAAGGTTTGCATTTCCAGAAGCCGTGTTACGGAGATGAGACGGATGACGGACAGAGACATGTTACAGCTTGACCCTCCTAAGGACCTCGGTGTGTTAATGCTGGAGGTTCGACGTGTACAAACAAAGTCATGCTCAACCGCACACAGGCTCATAGCTCTGTGGAAGGAAGGGACATCATAGGCGTCCGTCTGCCTGGACTTTGACTGGTTGGAGGCTCGACACGGCCGGTTCTTGAGGGGTCACACAGGCTTCCACACTATGTAATGAGCGATCAAGAACCGTAGGCCTAACATACCACTGACCCTGCCGGTCTCCAGCCACCGTTTCAGTTAGCGCACAGAAGCTACGTGAATCCAGGGCTACTATCGCTACAGGCCAACCAGTCTCTGTTCCCCTGGGAACCACAACGGATCGCGCATGTTTTTGCGAAACACCTGGTGCTGCACCAACTGTGCCTCACAGCTGTAAGTCTAGATTCTGGAGGGCAAGAACTAAATATATCCAGACAACACACACTACAAAACTATCGCATTTTTATTAACCTGCGGCCAGACGAACATCAACGGAAATGTCAAAAAGATGCATTTCTGGCCAGTGCATGTTCCTTACATTACTGTCCAAATAGGACCCCCGGGCCAGAGCATACTACTCAGGCATTACTACCGATTTTCCTTAGTTTCTGTATGGACCACAGTCCATCGAATTTCAACAACAACGCCCATCTCCAACTTCTCCCATGGAACTTGAGGTTATAGTGTCAATGTTGTTTTATTACACCTTTTCTAAAATATTTTTATGTAATCTCTACAGTATTTTACAGATTGTGGTCACATAAACATAGAAGCAAGTAATGCATTAAAAATTCCATTGAGGCGAAGTACAGTTTACTGGCCAAAATGTTACACATTCTCCTTGGATTGGTATCATTTTCAAACCAGTAATATCCTGACATACCATGGCTTATATTTCTTTTGTGACAATATGGCACAAATTACGTCACCCGTAAGAGTTGTCCACATTCTTTACATTCCAATGCACATACAGCGGGAACGTAGGAGTGTTCCCGTGAAAGGCATTTTCAACCAAGTCCATGAAATTCTTTCCTAGTCAATTGGGAACTGAGGGGGGAATAAAAGCAAATACATCAGTGGCAAACAATAGATTGTTTATGTGATGACTGACGAGTGACCAGAGTCAGTTTGCCCAGCTGAAGTTACAGTCAGTTTAAGCTTGGAATCCGTTCACCCAGGGTTGATGCCTTCCTGCTGTTGTTGCCTGTTAACGGTCATATGCAGCCTAAAGGTCCCTTGGGAGAAGGTGGGTTCATGTACAATGTGACAAACAAAGTGGCTATGCAAACAAGCCTTCCTGTCCAACAAGGGACAACACCCAGTTTATTTTAAGAAGCGAGAGTACAACAATGCATACCACCATCAAAGTTCCCAGTAGTTTTAGTTTTTTTTTTTTTTTTACAGACTTGCTTACTGATCTACAGTATGGGGACTTGCCTCAGTAATCTACACATGCTACTGCCAGTTTAACAGAAACTCTACTGTACACTCCCACACTGCAGCACACTCCCACTCCGCTGCACATTCGCAGGAAAACCGTTGCACCAAAGCTCGCTGCATGCAGCAACAAGTGTGTACGCGAACCAATATATTCCAACACTCTTCCTAGCCGAAGACGCAAAGGAACATAGAATCACAATGGATTTTCTTTAACTAAGAAAACAATTCAACAAGCCATAGGATCATCAGACAGAATCAGGGCGGATAAATGTCCTTTCCCAGCGCAGGCTACAGGTCTGAACATGACCCTCCCAACCAGATCATGTACTATAATCATCATCCGGTAACATCTTACCTCTTAGCCTCAGCGTAGCGCTTCTCCTCTCTCACATACCTGCCATCTCCCTTGGGTTCGAAGTAATAATCTGCCTGTTGGAGCACGACCGTGTGGGCCTACCTTAATGCCACGCCCATATCATGATGTCAGAATATCTCGTCTCCCTTCAAGGGGGGCAAAGAGGGAGAGAGAGATAGGGGAGAGAAAGAGAGAGAGAGAGAGAAAGAGAAGGGTGGGTCTAACAAGCTTTTCCTTACCTGCTTGTGCATTATGCCGCAGCCATGAACCAGTTGGCACATCGCATTCACAGCGGGTATATGAACTCCCCTCCAGATCACAGCGTCTACATGCCGTGTGTCCTCCTCATTAACACTGGCGAGGACAGCATGCGCGGGACACCTTCCCAGTGCCTCATTTAATCAGATAATACTTGAGACGTGTCTGGCTTTTATCATCCCAAAGGCAGAACATTCCCCACACCCGGCTTTTCTGAGGCGCTTTACTCAGAAAACGCAGAGCTTGTATGGATCGAATTCCCATGAACAAGTCTAACAACAAATATGCTGTCAAATATGTTTCACCTAGGGTGCTGCAAGTGCTGAGACATGTGTTTGTATTGGAATCCCTACTGGCTAATCTGGTAACCACATCTGGAGGATTGCTTTCTGATGAATTCTGACAAACATGAGCGACTTTGCCTCGGGCCTCAGAGTTGCATAGACCCACTTTTTTTGGGTCAGGTGTAAATTAATATCAGAGAAACCCAACACTTCATTTCTCTTAATTATGAAATGTTGTTAGTTACAACAGAGGCTACCGGGTAGATAAGCATTGGCTGACGACATTGTGAGTGTCAACTATAGACTCTGCCAGCCCTGGCAAAGCTGCCTAGCTTTCTAAGACCAACAATAGCAGCCTTCGGCATTCGGATGCTAACATTCAAACAACTGGCTACTGAACAAACAGTAGTTGGTTGACTTATCAAAGGTAATAAGGATCTTAACTCAGATCTGAAGGTGTAAAGCATCATCAACTAGGCCAGTGGAAGATTTCTGGGATAAGCGTTAGCTGGGGCGTCTCCTGGAGCTAACCTGGTAAAAACATGACATTTGTAAACCCAGGATGGTGGGGTTGATTCCATTGGGGCCTAGTATGAATGGTTATGAAAACAAAAGAGCTTACCGGTGTTGCTCTGGATAACAACATCTGCTAAATGACTTAGATGTACATGTCACAAAAAAGTAAAATGGACATCAATGGTTTTCAGTCCCCATTACTTGATATCATCAGGAATGACATGCAAGCTGAGACATGATCCAAAACGCTGGTTAAAAAGCAGGGCACGGATGCTGCCGTTTGTGGTCTATCACATAGTAATTACTGGTGCTGTAAACTGTGGTGGTTGCGATGGAAAAATCTATTCAACAGGTCACCATCTGCCTATTAAAAAAAATGTGTGACAAAAAGCAGGAAGCTACAGTTTGACCCTGGGGCATTAAACATATAATGACTCACATTTCCAACTTGCATTGAAAGCATTAAATCAAGAGAGGTTGGAAAACGTCACCCTTTGTTTGTTATAAATCCCTTGGGAATGTTTTCTTTGACCAGAATTAAGAAAACGACACACTTTATGCAGTGAACAAGGGTCCCACAGTTCCTATAGACCATGCAAGGCATACTGCAAACAGTACGCGTGCCCTTAAAGCTTTTCCCTCAGCAAAAAAGCCAAAAAAAATGATAAGGGGACAACTTGTGGTTGGAGGCAGAAGTGGGTGGGAACCTGAATGACACGTGATGGAGGCAGGGTTTTATGAGAAAGGGGGTGAATCCCTGTGGAAAGACAAAACACAGGGCCAAGGACAAAGCTGCTAATTCGGTAACAGGTCGCCCACAGTAAACATAAGTTGTTTACTGAAGGTCTGGAGAGGCCATTACTTCAGAAGCTGTGTAGGACGGATGGAAAGAGATTATAAAAAAGCCTTGCAACTCTGAGGACTCCTGCCTCACTACGTATGCACCCTTCATTACGTTCGGCCAAAGAAACACCCTATTCCCAAAACCGGTTTGAATGCAGGCTTCTAAAACTTGCTTGGCAAATGTCAAACCCTTATTTAGACAACTGGTGTGTGTGTGTATACACACACACACACACACACACGTTATATATAACAGCTTCCGAAAACCCTCTGGTATCAAACACATTCACCTCAGGACAGAGTTAGCCTGTTCCGAGTGCCACCCTAGCTCCTACTGTGTAGTACACCAGTATTGACACAAGTCTTGGTTCAACAAAGAATGCGCACAACACCGAGGCCTCACTACAGTACTTTCTTCTTACTAGCAGCGGGACTCCCGCTGCCAGTAACTAGCTCAGTTAATCAATGAGAGTTTCGGTCATTCTGGGTGATACTTCAAGTCTATGTAAACGAGCCCACCCAGTGCAGGCCCCAGATGACCAGCCTTTTCTGACCTGTTCATCCGCGTGTCCCCCCCACACCTCAATTCAGAGGTAAATATGCTTCTGCTGAACTTTCTCAGTACAGCCAAGACAGGCATCTGCCAAACATTAAGATAAGAGAACAACACGTTCCACGTCCCAGTCCGAGAGGGGGTTCAAATCCACCGGTTTTGGCTTGATAAGAGGTCGAATTGGGAGCAGTTAGGTATTCAAATCCGTTAGATACAAAACATAGGCGCCAGCTGCCCGTGTGGTGATACATGCACAGCACTGAAAAAGAGCAGTGCGTTTGTCTTTTCTGTGCGTCCGACACTTACAAAGGCAGGAGGAGATAGTGTTTCTCCTTCGGTCATAATTATATGTCACACTACATTCATTCTTATGACACAATGCTGCATTGTGTGAACTGGAATGTTTATCGAAGAAGCAGGAGTCGGTTGCTTTGCTGTTTGCCCTGTTGCCTATCACATGCATTGCATCTCCCAAACAGTCCTTAAATGACCAAGCACTTCAAAAAGTTTTCATGTATTGAGATATATATATACACACACAAACACACATTAAAAAAGACATCAAAAAACATTGTAGGTTTGTCAAAGTGACCACCTACACTAATGTATAAGTATTGCCCTATATACATACTTATTTCACTTGTGTAACTATTGGGCAACCACGGGAGTCATTTTCCAATTTTCCACAGGCTGAATGGAAAATTAGGAAATTTTAATGTGCACAAGAATAGCGCCATCTAGAGATTGGCTTTCCAAACTTTTTCCCAGCCAGTCTTTTTATTATTCCTCTGACCTTTTTAACAGAACGGGCTCTGTTATGGGCTTGAAGCTAGGTGGCAACTGCTACGGTGGGTAGGATGCACAAAAGACACTAAAACATGAGCCCTACAAAGACTATTTGCATTCTAGTGACACTATTACTCCACAGCTACTGAGAGGAATCTGTACTCGAGTTCTGATATTTGACGAGAGAACCAAATCCTGATTTCACCAAGTCATTCATTTGAGGCAATATTCCATTCTGTTGACTGATTTTCGATACCAACTCCCAACCCAGTACAACCAAAGTACCAAGCCCTCACTGGTATTCACGGTCAGTGCGTTGGCTTCGACTGCGCAACAAAGAAGACCCATTATTCCCAGTTCTCTGGATGATGGCCACTGATTTAGCCCTCTGAGGCATAAAGAATACTAACCACGAGACATAAAAGCCACCGTATTCCCAAGAAAAGACAGGCTGAGCAAATATAGCCTTGTCTTAAGATCTCAATTAATTTGTTCAAAGAAGGTTTAATTTTCCGACCGGACAAATACCGTGACCCGATCCATCTTCTGCCTATACTGCGGTTAGTGTAGAATGGTGCTGTTGGAATGCCACTGACATCTTTCACGGAAACTACAGCAGCAGCCGGAGATGTTGACAATGATAACATGGCATTATTTCTGCATCATCAATATTCAATCTGTCAATAAGCTTTGCAACACACAACACATCGTATTGTAAAAGGCAACAATGTGTAGGACAAATGCATAACCAACATTACGAGTTTGAACACTTCTGTATTTTAGAAATATGTCAATTTATAAATAATCACACTCAGTGGGTGAATGACAAGCAATCCTCTGAACTGCTTTCAAAGTTTAGTGAGTGTTTGGCGTTTGACCTAATTGTGTAACCCAGCCCAATACTGAACTCCTTCCTTGGCTAAACAGAAAGGCTTTTTTCCCAAAAGGAAATGGGAACATTTTGCAATTGCAAGAACTCTGGGGTTTTCTTTATGCTGAATCATAACTGTATTAGCTTTATTCCCATTTAACTTCTTCCAGTGAGGAAATCCTAAGTCTAGACCTTAACAAATGAGAACACTGTCACACATTGTAAAGGTCCAACCATTTGCACATTTCTATAATAAGGCTTCTTCAGTTCTTAGGTAAATCTTGAGTATAAAATGATGTTGTGTCAGAAAATATTTAGATAATATCACCGTAGTACCATTGAAAAGCTTGGTTAAGAAAAAAAGACATCACATTCCAGATCCTAGAAGTGTTTTATAGTATAAGAATCCCGGTAAATGTGTGTATCTTTTGAAGGTTCAGGGCTTAGTATTAAACCTCACGATGCAGTAATATCCTGATAAGAGACTATTTCATTCTTTATGCTTTGTGATACCCTCAGTTTTGCAATATAACGCAATCCAATTTTCACTTTAGTAATTTGTTATACCATAAGACATTCAGATAAGGACAAACATCGCATTCATTTAAAACGTATTTTGGGCAAATGAACACTATGAACTCAGCCACCCATCATAGTTCCAATAAACTTTAGTGTAAGAATGTGATGCTGGTTCTTTTTGCATTTCACCATTCAGTACACAAATATAATAAGTTCATTGTTTGGTTTAAAGTTACCACGGCTGGGCGTGGTAACTAAACTGCTTTAATAAGCTCTACAAGACATTGTTGCTCATATTTAGGTATCTAGGTATGTATACCGCCAGGGACTGTTGACAAGCTCCATTTTAGCCAGCATGATCCGGTCTGATATTATAGAGGAGCTCCTGCAGCATGTGTCAGAGAGAAACCATGCATTATTGTTAGGGTTAGACTCCAATTGCAGTACAATTTAAGCAAACCGTCCACCCGACTACATTTTTCTAATTACTGAGTATAAAAAGTTGATTTCTCTTTGAGAATTGTGTATCCATTATGCCTGACATATTAGCTAGTTATCCTTTATTCGTTACATAAAGAAAAAGGATTGGAACTAAGCAATGAGAGCAACATATCAAATATCACCAGGAATATTCTGATCTCACAAAAGCACATTGCTTACAGTATGCCGGATATAGCTACAATTACATTTCACCAAAATATCCCAGGTTTTCTAGTCCCAAGGTCTCTGAAATAACAACCTTTAAATGGTAATGTAAGTAATAAACTCACAATTTCCTTACCAAACAAGGAGAAAGATATTGCTTAAAAACAACATTTGCATGCAAAGAAATCGGATGTGCAATACCTTTTATTCAGGGTCCTGCGATTGGAATGCTATATGGTGGGGCTGTAATGCAAAGTGTGGGTATGACATAGCTGGCATTTCTTTTTTTCCCTGTGTAGGATTTGGCCCATCCTCCTCATCATCATACCTTCATAACTGAATTCAAGAGTGCAGCTGTGCCCTTGCACTGCCAAAGTGTCTGGAAACAGCTGTGAGGATTCACAATACCTTAACCAATAACACATTCAGCTCCACCCCGAGAAAGCCTGCCATGTGAGATCATGGTTGAAGGAGTATCTCGCTATCAGCACAGGTTTCACATAACTGTGAGCTCAGAGAGAGGAATGTCACCTATAACATTACACAACTGTCTGAGAAACGATTTGACCATCTATCCTCATTCTACCCCCCTATACTCTATAGGCCGCACGCGCCACTCTACACAGAAATGCAAACCTGCCAAGTGATGAATTCCAAAATAAGACCAGGCGTCCAGTCAAACAGATGCTACTATGACAAGAGGGCATTTTCAAAACAGCAGGAGTCACATTTTTCAATGTCAAAAGGAGAACTAGAGGCATTTAGCCCCATTCGGAAAATTGCCCGCATTGATTTAATCGTGTTTATAGAGCTTTGGACGTGTGTGTGCACCGTGCCCTACCAAATGCCAGCCTCGGCCAAAGGCCTGGTTTTAGCAGTTGGTTAAAGTATAACAAACGTGGCACAGTGCAGAGGACCACATGGAGTCACCACAAGCAACTGCCCTTGACATGGGGGGGGTTCAGAAGCAGATGTCTAATGGCTTAAACTTTTTGAAGCCACAACTACAGACAGACATGTGCACGGCCACCAACACATCAGCTCGAGGAGAGAGAGCGGTTTCCTTTCCAAATAGTCTGAATGAGGTCGTCGGCTACTGACTCAAAGGCCAGAAGGGGCGTCAGCAACCGAATTACAAAATGCTATGATGACATTTCAAAAAAGGGTGATGCGGAAAGAGCTTTTATTTTCTTAATAATAATAATAATTGGTATGCACGTGTGAATATATTTCAGTCTCAACACAGAAAACGTTTGGACCTTACTTAATCTCAGATTAAAATCACAATAAATGTGTAGCGCTCCCCTGCATGACCAGGGTGTGTGAGTAATGACTGCAATAGCCTGCAAAGACCTTTGGAAATTCACTCCAACCAACTGGAATACAGTCAGCTGACGTCATCTCCAAGCAACTGTTCCTAACCCTAATAAAAAAAGCTAACTCCAGGAAGTCAAAATCATAACACTTTCATAGAAATCAACTTTGACTTTAATTTGATCATTTTGTTTTACGACACGAGGAATCTTTTAGATACGCATGTACTCATAACAAACTCCATACCTAGATCTACTGTAGCGTTTTCTCAACTGTTTTCCTTGAGCAGGGCCTTCCACAAACAGTACACATTTCGGATGTAACCCTGGACAACCATACCTGACTTCAATTATTCACTGGCATGACCCCCAAGTGGCACAGCGGTCTAAGTCGCTACCTCACAGTAGGCGGCACCATTGCAGCCAGGATTGTGAATCCTGGTGGCAGCATACTGATAGAGCCCGGGGTCCTGCAGAGAGTTATGCACGTTGGGGAAGTGTTTTCGCAAGAAACATTTTTCTTTGATGGAACGAACACACAACAACACTGGTTTGACAGGTTAGCAAGGAAACGCACGCAAGACAGGATAATCCCTGTTGGCGGCGTATGGCCATCTAAATTCAGAAAAGCCTGGGTACATCTAGCTGTGTATGCAGTATGCTTACAATCCTACACCTGCTCATGGCTCCAGCTTCAGCTGAGAACAGTGGTGATTTTTACACAGGATGCACCCCACCTGTACGAAGTGTAAAGGAACAATGCGCTCATAACGCCTAAAGTCATGTCTATGACATACAGGACCCAAGTTGGTTTCCTGTTTCACCACCTCAGTTTGTACGAGACTAAACAGAGGTTATATTGCCTGCGTCCATTACTCACATACATGTAGAGGGCCTGTGGGTTTTGATTATGCAAACACGGTGTCAAAACAACTCAGGTGGAGAAATGTCAACGCAACAGTTACCTCATGGGGTGGCAACGCCCC
Source organism: Novumbra hubbsi (assembly GCA_016801125.1). Lineage (NCBI taxonomy): Eukaryota > Metazoa > Chordata > Actinopteri > Esociformes > Umbridae > Novumbra > Novumbra hubbsi. The sequence continues at coordinate 14,110 of JACXGK010005821.1, forward strand.
AGACGCTGTTGAAGGGTTGACTCCGCTGGAAATGTGTGCCGTAACAAGCTGGGCATCACCCTACATGCTTCAGGTTTAAGTAATCTCAGGTCTGGAAACCAGAACCTATTTTGTGTCACTTCTGTATGGTGGCTATTTGACAGCTTTAAAATAGAGTGGACCAACTAAGCAAACAAATTGGAAGAGAATGTTCTGATCACTGGCTGATCAGAGTATGAATTACAGATTCATTCAATTGCGATAATACCCGCAAAGACAGGCTTTTGGCCACGCACAAACCTTCTCTAAGAACTGCACTTACCTGGTGTTCGAGGTCCAATCAGGTCCTGAATAAAGGGGTTTTCATTTTAAAAAGCTGTGCAAGTTAATTCCAGATGTATATTAAAATGTGTCATGTCTTGTGTTTGATTATATACAGTATCTTTGACATACAGTCATGCTGACCTGTAAGCCAATTGACAATAAGATGTCAGGATACACTATTACGTAAGCAGATGTTAATTCTGATGCACATGAGATGCACACTGTTGGTCTCTGCTTCCCATGACCCCGACATGTGGTGAACAGCAATTTCCCAGAACAACACGGAAGGCAGGAAATGAGTGAAGTTCAAAGGTTACTGAAATGTATGCAACAACTGCTTCTGAGTAGATTAACTTAATATAGTTGAGCTTGAAGAATGTAGGCTAGAGTTAATTTAAAGATATATATGCACATCTAGCCCCTCTGGTTGTTGACTACTAAATTGAAAAAACCCTACTTAGAACTGCAATTATCTTAGCAAATTGCAATTTCCTTCAACAAGGGTCAACAACTGTGTATTTTGGGGAGAAGAAAAGTTGAAGAAAAAGGGCTTTGGAATGACATAAGACACCATGAGCTACAAAAGTCCCATATTTTCCAACTGATGTCATTTTAGATGATCTCACATGTTAAACAATTCCACCATAAATTACATGAAATATACGTTTCTTTCTAAACTTCAAGGGAACAATAATGTAGACTGCAGCTAAACTGACAACTCACAGTTCAAAAATTATAGTGCTCAGAATGATACATACCTGAAACCAGACAGTCGTCGCCGGGGAATTACTTGGGACCCATTCTCATCCATGTCTAACTGCAAAGGTTTAACCAAATCCCTCGGACTACCGACAGAAAGCAAAATTGCACAATTATTCCTAATTCACAAATAAAATTGCACAAGCAATTAGAGCTGTCCCATCCGAGTGACAGTTGCAAATGAGCGAACCATTTAAACACTAAGCATTCAAATGTTCTCTGGCATAGGTGTGACACAGACATTAATGTAAAATTAGGAAAATTTAAGTTACCATTAATCTCTTACCAGGAATGCCACTGGCCCTCCGTGCAGCTGTCAACTTTCATTAGGCTTTTTGGGGTAGGAAAGAGCTAAATTACAACGCACAACATTTTCGGTTGACTCGTTAAATGACCCATTGGGCTGCCTTCTTATTATTATGTAACTCCCACTCCAATCTCCAAATCTTGATCCACGGAACAATCACTGCTCGATCTATTTTAATACGCTACCAGCGCTTGTGTACATTTAAAAGTTGATACACGATGTTAACACCACTGGTAACTTGTCTCTGCCGAATTTAAACCAACTTTGGAGCCCGTCGTCCAAACGCAAGCGTGTTTCGGTTGAGATTAATCAAATTACAAGCCATCGAACCAAATAATAAACCTTTTTGTGACGTCGAACCTCACTGCACCCTCTGTGTACTCCGTAATGTTTCCTCCCAGCGGTGAGTCTCCATTCCAGAAGGAATACGAGCATGTGGGTGATTTATATGAATTAAAACATATTTTGCAAGAGCAAATAAAAAAAATCACTTTTTATTTAACTTTTTTAATACTAAGCATATTCGTGACATATGAAGTGAATTTCTTTTTTTCCTTTGACAACTAGTAGGCTAATTCAGTATTACTAGTCCTATGGAAATTAGCCATAATATGAAATGCAAGTTCCTCTTTATCCAACTGAGGAAATTGAACTACAAGTGGTCAAAAGTAACAAAACTTCACATACCTACGTTATTAAGAGCTGGTAGGTAGTTCACATCAAGGCAATCATTTTGCCTTTTTATACATGTTATAGCGACATCAAGTGGTTGCTTTCTCAACAATTCATGCAATATTCAAGGTGGAGCTGTTTACAAATCTGATGCATCGAATATTGGCAGCGCTGTTCAGACATCAAAGTCAAACAGTAAATGATGAAACATTAATTGCAGGCCTTATAAATCCATTGAGTCGAGAAGCAACAATGTGGTATCTAAAACCCTGTGGAATTTAGAAGGAGCAGCTCAGTAGTTGGCGTGGAAGTTGAAAAGAAGGGTTCTGAGGCTGAGCAGTAGAACATCTCTGCTCCGTGGGAGCAGTCTTGGGGGAACATGACCGCCATGATCAAACCAGTTATCATGACAAAGATTCCAGCTATGAGGAGGAGACAGGGGATGCGGTTTCCACTCTCGAACCAGCGTTCTGTGGAAAGCTTCAGGTAGCAAGCCGACGGAATGATGAAAATTAAAGGTGTGGCACTTATAACACCCTGAAAGACAATAGCATCATTGTTATTAATGAGGCTGTGCCTGTACACGTGTGACCAGAAAAGATAGATGTAAGTCACTCCACATTTTTAAAGACACCTGACTTACATTTAGCACCAGGACAATACCCAGACAGTCATAGGCCAAGGATAGTGCAGTGCACATCCCGACTACAACCAGTGTAACAGCCACGTGAGAATAGGTGTTGAGAGTCCCATTAAAAAAGACGTTGGATACCACCTACACACATAATGAAGAGTGTAAGAAAGGGATGCAATGCAGGTGATTTCCCTTCAAATGAATGAGTGCTGCCACACATGAGAAGTGCCATGATAGGAACACAAGTGAAATGATACCTCTCTGGTCACAAAACACTCCAGAGGAAAAGTTGTTATTATACTGATGCAAAAACAGAATCGGCCAAAGGTAGCCAGGTCATCGTTCCTGCAGTAGTTTTCAAAGATGTCACCTGAAAATACAGACAAGGTAATAAAAGAAAAGAACACCTTGTTCAGTGGGATAAATCAATGGACCATCATTTAACGACGTGTGGTCAAATACCTTGTGTGTACCCAGTGAACGTAGCATATCCGGCCGCAGCAAATAGAGCACTGATAATCAAAGCAGAACCAACAGACATGTGGGTGACTCTAGACCAGTCACTCAGGCTGGGCTCCTTCATAGAGGCATAGATCATGAAGCTGTTGTGATGGCAGATAAAGGCTGCCAGATAAAGAAATATGGCAGAGTGTCACAATCTAACACATTTTGTTTTATGAGTTTTGCTACTATGAAAATTGGTTTCATGATACTAAAGGAACATGCACAGATGTATGGAGCATTATGGTTATTATAATTGTTTTCCAACAGGGCTACTTCCTTTACTGTTCTACCACCCCATGCTAGGCTTCAACATGTGACGACTCCTTAACAACGTGTCAATAACTTGACCTTCCTCTTGCATGGATGGTTCTGTTGACAGCATTTCAAACTAGCTGTGGAGTTAGCTTACTGTATGTGCTCAACTCTATTGCATTGATGACAACAGATGTATTCTACGGTAGAATACAACTCACCGAAAGACATCACACCAACAGCTTGAATTGCATTCCACCTTGCAAACACCCATGCACTCTCTGTAGGGGGACTAAGAACACAAACTCATTGAAAGAACATTTTCGTAGGCATTTTACATTCCAGTTCAAGGAATTCAATAGTGCTTTAGCTGACTGATATATAAAATAAAAATCAAGTGTTGAGCTGGCTTGGAATGTTATATAGGGTGAGTGAAGAGATGTATGGCAGTGTTCAGTGATATAATATACATCTTTGGTCCGAGGGTAGCGGCTCGGATGAGAACAATGACGAGGATGAAACAAGTCAACACCATGGATAGTAAGGACACCTGAAATCACAGACGAGCGCTTCAGCTTGGGAATTACAGAAAGATTGACTTTTATATCAGTGTCACAATATCAGATTCAGTCCTACCTTGCCCAACTTGGATACATTCCGGTACAGACACAGAGGTAGTGTAAACAGAAGGGTGGATACTGCAATGACAAAATGTCTTTCTGCAAGCATGTTGCTTGGTCCAACTGCAAAAGCGAGATTGACCGACATGCTTTGTAAGTATGAAAACCTGCAAAATCGTCAGTGTATCAAATACTGTATATATATATCAACTTTTGCAACAATTTTTCTTAGTGCAGAAAAAGAATTATACCCAAGCATCAATGTTTCCCACTTTCACTTAAATTCCAACATAGGCATTCCTTGTTACTATCCCCTTTCTCTTCACCTTCTCAAGCACCCATAATTGAGGAAGCCAGAGATCTCTCCCCGCTGGCATATACCCCAGTGGGTTTTGAGAAGATGGGGGGAGAAAAGCAGATGAGGAGGAGAAAATGTAGATCTTTCCTGTGTGTGTTCAATTACCTTCAACTGACAGTTGGCACCTGTGAACATGTTTCTGGAAATTTGTTTGTTGCAAACCTTGCAGTCTTGCACCTTTACTAAATTTTGACAATACGAGAACAGTTTGGCTTGGTTACGTTGCCGTTAAATGATGTCAACTTTATCTGTCAAGTGCTGAAATAACCTTAGGTCCAATACAACATTTTGTCAGTGGGTATACTTCCTCCCAGCACTGTAGTTTAGTTGTGGCTTGTATTGGTGGGTACAATGAAGTTTAATAAAATACAATAAGACATACTGTACCTCCAGGTATTCTCAAAAATACTTTGGCCAATGTGTCACCAGTTATAATGTTGTAGCTGATCATAGCTGGGGCAGAAACATTTATGTTACAATTCAAGTCTCATATGGACCCCAGTATAACTTTAAATAAGAAATATGCAAGTCCTTTCTAAACTGAATATGAATTAATTTGTAAAAAACAGTATCATCCCACAGCTCAAGTAATTTTTGTCTGGGTGCCATTGAGTTATGAGAGAGACTGGTGCTGCTCGCAAGACTGGACCAAGATTATCTACACTGTGGTCATTATCACGTCTTTAGGCACCATCCTCAGGCAATGATTTCCCATAAAAAGTGATGGAAAATCCTTAATTTGCGCCTTCAGTGACGTCTTCAAGAATTGAACTTATTGCCTCACAAAAGTGCTGAATCAATGCAGCCAGGCTGTCATGTGAAGTGGTAGTCCCATATTTCTTGAGCTAAAAGAACATTCCAAAAATGCTGCATACTGTATGTTCAAAAGGAATTACTTCTGTGAACAGATTTGTTTTATTCTGTGTGCAAAATAAAGTAGATCGGCCCTACACCCTCAAAGTTGTTCACTTGTGTCATTAGGCCAAATCAAGGGGGAATAGTAATGTTTTTGTTTATTGGTTCAGCACTTATGGCAATCACACTGCAACTTGTTTTGATGTAGATGTACAGTAAATTGTCACACCCCACAATGTCACAGGTGTCTCAGGTTTAGGGTGTGTGTTTTGGGGATGCTGACTGCAGGAATGTATACTAGAGCTGTTGCCAGAGAACATTAATTTCTCTACCATAAGCTGCCTCCAATTTGGTTGAATACAAACATTTTAAACTCCACTTTCACCTGCTCAGCTATTCAGAAGTTATTTTATGGGTAAACCATACCAATCAAAGATTTTTGATAGTTAAAACTATTGCTATATAGTTAACAGTTCTAATCTAGTAAATAGTATTGATTAAATAGTTTTTACACAATTCATATTTTATTCGATATTGGGAGCCTCTGTGCAATTCAAGCGCATTTCCAAGTTTGTAGCCAGAAAATTTTCCCCTCAGAAAATCATTTTTCAAAAAATCTTTTGTTTAAATATAAACATTTCAATTTTACCAAACAAGGATTGTTCTGACTTTTGATGATGCTTGCTCGAGAAGAATTGGTAATTTATTTTAAAATTGAAATAGACATTTAGACTTACCAATGAAAGGGTAAAGGAATTGTAGTAAAGACAGGACCAAATATCCAGTCAAACCAAAAGTTCTACGTACAAGTGATTGGTAACTATTTGTCCCTGAAAGATTCCCTCCTTTTATCAACAAGATGATAGAATAGTCTGCAGGAAAGAAACAGAACATCACAATGTCAGTAAAAGTATTTGTTATTTATTATTGTTTGTAATAAGAGAATCAACAAATCTTTACAGTCATCACCATCATTACTTACCGGTTATAAATGCTACCAAAACCAGGAGCAATAAGCCAAGGGGGAGGCCTGCTTGGTTCAAAGAGTATGGCAAACCTAAACAAATCATTTAGTTCACAGATGCAATTTGTTTAATTTTAACACATTCATTTCATTAGGTAAAATGCATACACACTACCGTTCAAAAGTATGGGGTCACTTAGAAATGTCCTTGTTTTCCATGAGAACATACAGTGCATCCGGAAAGTATTCACAGCACTTCAGTTTTTCCACATTTTGTTATGTTACAGCCTCATTCCAAAATGTATTAAATGCATTGTTTCCCTCAAATTTCTACACACAATACGCCATAATGACAAAGTTAAAAAAGTTTTTCATATTTTGTAATAGATTTGCAAAAATTAAGAACGGAAATATAAACATATACATATGTATTCACAGCCTTTGCTCAATCCTTTGTTGAAGCACAATTACAGCCTCAAGTCTTTTTGAATATGAGGTCCTTGGCGGTCTGGAGCAGGTTTCCATCAAGGATGTCTCTGCTCATTGCTGCATTTATCTTACCCTCGATCCTGACTAGTCTTCACTGAAAAACATCCCCACAGCATGATTCTGCCACCACCATGCTTCACTGTTAGGATGATCATGACCAGGTGAATAGCAGTGCCTGGTTTCCTTCAGACATGATGCTTGGCATTCAGGCCAAAGAACTTTGTTTCTTGTGGACTGAGAGTCCTTCAGGTGCCTTTTGGCAATTTCCAGGCGGGCTGTCATGTGTCTTTTACTGAGGAGTGGCTTTTATCTGGCCACTCTACCATACAGGCCTGATTGGTGGAGTGCTGCAGTGATGGTTGTCTTTACGGAAGTTTCTTCTCTCTTAACAGAACAACACTGAAGCTCTGTCAGAGTGACCATCAGGTTCTTGATCACCTCCATGACTAAATCCCTTCTCTCTGATCGCTCAGTTTGACTGGGCCGCCAAATCTAGGACGAGTCCTGGTGGTTCCAAACTTCTTCCATTTACGGATGATAGAGCCACTGTGCTCATTGGGATCTTCAATGCTCCAAAAACAAAATGTCTGTACCCTTTCCAAGATCTGTACCTATAGACAACCTCTTGGACTTTGTGGCTTGGTTTGTGCTCTGACATGCACTCTCAACTGTGGGACCTTGTGGGACAGGTGTGTGCCTTTCCAAATCATGTCCAATCAACTGAATTTACCGAATATACTGAATTTACCACAGGCGGACCAATCAAGTTGTTGAACCATTTCAAGGATGATTAGTGTAAACAAGATGCACTTAAGCCTAATTTTGAGTTTCATGGCAAAGGTTGTAAATACAAATGTACATGTGATTATTATTTTTTTTGGCTCTAATAGATTTGCAAAAATGTCAACAAACAAAACGAAAAATATGTACTTAATCCATTTTGGCTGTAACATAACAACATGTGGAAAAAGTAAAGCACTGTGAATACTTTCCCGAATGCACTGTACATACAATTTGTCTGAATATTTCCAAATAAATGTAGTGGAAATATAGTAATTGACAATCATTGGAAGGTTGTATTCTCCAGTTGTATTGGCTTGATGGGCACTTAAATACCAACCAGCTGCTCTCACAACAGCTCAATAGAGTTGAGATCCAGTGTCTGTGCTGGCCACTCCGTTATATTCAGAACACCAGCTGACTGCTTCTTCCCTAAATAGTTCTTGAATACTTTGGAGTCATTGTCCTGTTGTAGGAGGAGATTGGCTCAAATACAGTGCTGTCCATAGGGAATTTCATGGAGTGACAAATCTCCCACTTTTCACGAAGCACCCCCAGACCATCACATTGCTTCCACCATGCTTGACAGATGGTGGCAAGCACTCCTTCACCATTGTTTTTTTTGTATCTGCATCTCACAAATGTTTATGATCTTAACTCCTCAAACTTATATTTCAATCTTGTTTCTTGTCTTCCTTTCTCCAGTGTCATTGTTTTTTGCCCAACATGTTTTTTTTCTTAGCAATTTGTGCACGTGTGAGGTTTCGATTTCTCAAACTTGCTCAGTTGTCCACTGGGGCCGGTTTGTGTTGTTAGGTGAAGACAGTAGTACACAGTGTTGTACAAGATCTTCAGTTTCTTGGCAATTTCTTGCACAGCATAGCCTCCATTTCTCAAACCAGAAATATTTTCAGAAGAAAATTATGGCCATTTAGAACCTGTAATCGAACCCACAATTGTTGAAGGCCTTTTTGATTGCTTCTTTAATCAGCACAACACTTTTCAGCATTGCAAATGGGTTTTTTAATGATAAATTAGGCTTTTAAAATAACTTGGATAATCAAACACAACGGGCCATAGGAACAGAGGACTGATGGTTGCTGATAATCGCCCCCATGCCTATATAGATATTCCTTTAAAAAGCTGCTGTTTACAGCAAAAAAATATTATTTACAAATATTGTCTACACTATGTTTCAGATACATTTGATGCTTGATTTGGACAACAATTTTGCTTTTCTTTCGAAAACAAGGACATGTCTAAGTGACCCTTACATTTGAATGATAGTTCATACTGTGGATTCTGGTTTCCTTTGAATAGTAAGAAAGGGTTGCTTTCCGCAATGAGAGTTGAGCAGAATTGTTAAATATATCATATTTTTTCTAAAGGGGCACTGTCAATGGTCATGTTTGGCATAAACAAACAACCATGGAGTGATTCATGTTTTTCTATTAGCAGAACATCCTGGATTTCTGAACAATATTTCTCAAATAGGGTATCGTTGCCTTTGTTTCCCCAAGTATGTCTTTTTTTGTGGCTGTGCCATTAAAGAAATGTCAAGCATATTACAAGAATAACGTTATACAATTAAATGTACAAACAGTTATTTACCTATTACTCCAGATCCTATTATTGAATTGATGAAATTAAAAGACGCAGATGTCTTTGAACTTTTCCCTTCTTCTCTAACTAGCTTCTGCGAAGCAAGCAACGGTTTCCCGTCGCCATTCTCAATCTTGGATAAAATGAACAAGTATTAACAGTAATGTCGTAGAATGGTGGTCATTTTTGTGAATATGGATACATATTCGTGTAATATTTTAAGTAAGTCACCAGAGCTTACCTGCTGTGCGTCCTGTAAAACACTATCCTGTATAGATGTATTCATTGTTATTCAACCAGGTGTAACAGTGTTTCCGTCAACATAAGAGTTGCGTCCGCATTTCTGCCTTAAAATGTTTTAATTTGGCAGAGGTTTTCTGATCTGATTCGAAGTCCGCCCATGAACAAACCATATTACCGCAACTGGCCTAGTAAAACATTGGGTGCGTTCCAGATTGATCTCCACATTTTTTGCACAAACGCAGTTTGTAACACAAGTGCATCAAATGTGATTACAATGCTGCGCAGAATTGGGTACCTGGAACGCATTCAAACTAGCCTATAATCCACTTTCCGCACACATGGCCAGTCGAGTGAAATGAGGAGATTATTAAGCAATCCAAGCAAAGTATTTGTTAAATTTAACAAAGGAAATACAATACAAAAAGATAATTCAAAACATGTAGCCATAACCTTAATTTGGATAAGATAATGAGAGAAATCAGAATAACAGAACGGCTTGACAGCTTTTAGAATCAAACTTAATAACCGGCAAGTTTTTTAAGAAAGTCAACAGGTAAAGTTCCAGCTCAGCAGGATTCCCCACTGTGACCTACTTCGCTCCTAAAAAGTATTTAATAGGGAGAGATTTAATGTGAAAGTTCATAATGGGGTTGTGCAACAACCTACTTCTTCCACACGTTTTATTCATCATTAGGGGAAGAGTTACCATTAGGATAGGTCATTTGATCAATAAGATCATAAGGCCCGAAAAAGATTACATTTTCTAAAAACTAATATGATTGGTTAAATAATCTATTTGTAGAAATAAGATTAAAATTGTGCGGCCTGTGTGAATCAAGTCAAAGTGCACAGAGCTTGGGTCATGTGTTGATATCAATTGTTTCATTATGATGGAAATGGCACCCTACTGTACATCCCCCATGCATGATCAAGTCAGCTGATGTTAGGCCTGAAAGACTGGAGGCATTAAGGTCAGATGTTTTTTATTCTTAAAAGCAAAAAAACATGAAAAGCCAAAAAACTCATGCAGAAAGACAAAGAAAACAGAAAAACAAAAAGAAAACTATTTGACTTCTGAAATATATGCTGGTCTGTCATATGTTCCACATTTGTGTGTTATGAAATACTTTACTGAGAGGAGCTTCTCTTTTGTCTATAAAAGTGTATGACATCACCATTCAATATTAGTAAAGGAAAATGGTAAACGTCTATTTAAGGAATTACTTTAAATTTGAATATGTAAAGCAGTTGAGGTCAAATTCAGCCTTGCACAAAGTGCCCCATTAATTACTTCCTTTCAATAATACTTCCTAGGATTCTAATAGCGCAAAAAAAATATGGTAGATTAATGAAGATGTTCAACTCTGGCTGATTAGCAATGAAAAAATTAGTCAATTCTGTGGTGGCTACAATAGGCACCATAACGATGGCAGCTTGGTCTGTCTGCTGAACTAGAAACATATATAGGGAGTGGGTTATCTCTGGCTCAAACCGGGTTACATTATCTGCCACTCAGACAAACTATATCTGAAAAGAGCATTTTAGAGACATTACCATATAGTTAGTGTTGTATAGTGATGTCTATTTTGGACAGTCATGTCTCACCACTAGAGGGCAGTTTCACTGAGGTTAGGGGTCCAGTGGTGGGTCAGATGTGTATGGCGTCAGGTAAACAGGAAAGAGACAGGGGTGAGGATGGAGATTCAAAGGGTGTTTACCGCTATTAACAAACTGCCGTGTTCACCATCACCACGGTAATTCAACAAATTCTGTCAACTAATAATTGTATTCCTACAAATAAATAACTGTGTATTTGTGGCTACACATTATTTTGTTAGTGCACCATTAGTACACTTTTCCAGCATTCCTACTTTCTATGAATTGGCAAATAGGATCTTGCAGTAGCCACCACACATAATCTTTTGATCACTTTCTCTAAAAACTTTGTGTATTCAGTTTGGGATTAAGGCTCTGTTCATTACATCAACTCACAGTGAACACTCACTTGATGTAGAGACATTTATCAGAAAAAACAGACCAGACTTTTTAAGCACTGGAAGGAATGTACTCTCTAACCTTCAACCTTGATGTCACAGACTCCAACGTTGCCACAATGAGTCACTAATGCATGATGAGAAAAGAGCAGCCCCCAAACAACTTTTGTCTTCCTCTGGAAACATGTGTTGATTGTTTTGGTAATTCAGCACATGTATAAATGACATGCAAACAACACTCAAAATTGGATTTCATTTCAATATTGTTTCTTAAAACACCTGCCTGTAGCCAACGTATGCCCTAAAATACATCCAAAAGCATGTGGTGGTATTGTACAGGTACACAGTGGGGTAATATACAAATTACTATAAATGATTATGCTCACTTGCTTTTTAAATCATTGTTCTTATAAACACGTAATAAAAATATCCCACAGAAATAAAATATTCTAGATATTATATGAAATTAATAGCTTTCTCAACATTGTTCATTGAAATAAACTGCCCATTTTTATTAGGACACCTCTCATCACCTGAGACCTTTAAGTCTTTTGGATTACTCTTGTGTAACTGTCATGTTTGATTCTGGTGTTTATATTAATATACTGTGATATGTCGTATTTGATTGGTGCACAACTTTGTACAGCACTTTGTTTAGCATTGGTTCTTTTTAAATGTGCTTGATAAATACATTTACATTGACATTGATGCCTCCAGAAATTATTGACACGTCAATAACATTTATTTAATGTGTCAGATAGGCTAACATGTATTCTCAGTATTAGTGATACCAAACTGCTGTGGGTACGTGTATTATCTCTTCCCGACATCCACCAACGTAGACGTTATTTCTGATCACGCTTGCAGCCCTGCCTCACTTCTGTCATTGGTACCCAGTAACAACCGGAAGCGCAACAGAACCCTCTGAACAAAACGACTGTGACAACAATCGAATCACGCTCTTGTGTGATATTTTTCCACCTATGGGAAATACTAAATCAACAGATGGCAGAGGGAAAACCTTTTCACTTTTGACTATTCTATCCACATGCGTCCGTCATAAACCTTCTCACCCGGGGAAGCAACGCCAAGGCGTGCCTGACGAGTATTGTCGGATTCTTCACCTGCTTTGCATGAGAAACTAATGGTGAGTCAAGAAGATGGGGATGGGTGCCATAGAGCTGTCCAACGGTAGGAAAGCATAGCTGTGTAATTTAAATAACTGTCTAAAATACTTTAATTTTATAGTAACTTTATTCGAGTGCGGGCTGTCCTTTGGTTCTAAAAATTGATGCGTCAAAGCCGATGGAAAAAATAGGGTGAAGATGCCTGGAGGGCTGGATACAATAATGAGCCATTGGTAACACTATTTCGTGATGTCGTTGACGTATTTAAAACACTAACATAACTGCACATGTACTACATGTACACACATAAGTGACTTTACGGCAAAGCGTAATACACAATATGATAATCGTATCATTTTGACAAGGGTTTGCCACATTTACCGGGTCTGTATTGTATTCACCTAAATAACTGTTGCATATTACTTGTCTTGGGAAGAATAAGCTCCTTTGCAGGTAATTGTATGACTGCAAGTTACCATAGATGTGTGTGTTTATCAAACAATATTATATCCATACATCAAACACTGGACATTGTTCTTTAGGAATGTTTACTTTTAATTATAGGATACTGCTCTCTAAGCTAGTCTCGCTTCGCCTTCCCTTGTCAGAACAGACATTTAAATGTAATGGTGATCACTATGATCATAACAGTCCCCTATCCTCCTGTCAATAGACATTTCAGGTAATAAAAAAGAGTGTAGTAGCTGAGCCACGATGGAAGTGTTTGGGTAACACTTGGAGGTATCCCAACCTGTTCGATTCATATCAGCACAGTGGTCTACACTAACATTGAAACAGAAACCTAAAGCCTACACTTCAGCACCTACTGTATTATATTGTCCTGATATAATAGAACTAAATACGGGAGGCTACGAGAGCTAAGAGTCAAGAAATTAGTTCGATTTTAATATGTTTTATGTATTTATTGCATTAAGGAATTTACGATACGATTGCAATTCACAAATCAACCTGTTCGAATGCATGTTAACAAACTATAGGCCGTGGTTATTTGTAGTGTCGCCGACGCCCTAGATAAATACAATTGCTCAAATCGCTAAACAATGTAGCCTATCTTTTTTTCCTGAAAGATCGAGGCGTGATGCTTGCGGGGGTTAGGGCGCTTGACTAATGCAACCTGTTGTCGAATGTTTAAATGGAAAGACGGCTAGGGGGGGTTCGGTTCCACCAGACGGTCTGGGTTGAGCAGAGATGTTGCTATGAAAAAAAAGGTGGTGATGCAATTTCTATGGAAATGAGTAAAGGATCTAATATGGCTACTGCATCTCACCTCTCTGTAGCTGGCCTTTATAAGGTAACCTGTTGTATTCACTCATGTCTCCAATTCCTATGCGTCATATTCAGAGATTGCTTGTCAATGTATTCATTGTTTGTTGTGACTGGCGCTCATTTCTTCCTTTCCGCGCCATCCTATGGATACAATTTTGGCTACACTGAAAATAGACTGTGAATCGTTAGTCAGTCGTCTGTATTTCAACGTTGGTTTTGTCAATTATTATGGTCATACCAAAGGTAATTTCTATTGCCTGTTGGCTATTGAGAATATGTTTCAATTAATCGGAACACTAATTTCTTTCATTTGTTAACCTGCTACCTATCGGTTTAACTATAATTGTTTATTTATTTGTCTGTATCTCAATTGACTGACTCCATTTGCTGGATTTAGTCAAATGAGTTGAACATAGATTAAAGAAAATGATGACAGTAGCTGATTTGTAACGTCTATTTAGACTCTTATGTGAGTAGACATGACCTGTTGATCTCACGCTCTTGTGCATTTTCGGCTGTCAAATAATAAAGCATATTCGTTGCCATTCACACAGCCTGCCACCACTTTGGCGTGGGGATATCAGGCATTTCTGATAGACACCGACTCGAACGCGCTTAGCTCAGGTTAATCTTTCAGAACCATGGACAGCGGCCCACGCGCGAAAAGTGGGAATACCCGTTTGAATCCGTCAAACCACAGATAGTCTAGTAAACTGCTCTGTTGACAGATTTCTATGTGTTTTTGAATCCTTTTTATCTTAGCAACGCGGAACTTTCATTATGGTTTTGGTATGCAAATGTCTACAGTCTGCATTGTACTATGAGCCTAAATCCCCAAAGCCAAGGGTAATTCCTTGCTAGAGTACCCCAAACAGGGGACCTACTAAAGTCCCATTAGCTATGTCAAAGGGTTTTGGTCATCTGAGGGAACCTCACAGGATATTACTGAGGACATTGTCCCAACTAATCAATTGTTCTTAATGACACCATAATCCTAGGTGTTTATGTATCAATTACCAGAACAATCTGAGATAAGCACTAACATTTAAGCAATGGTGACTTGGAATCACCCTAATCTTTGCCTGAATATATCAAAAGGTTTACGCCGACTGAAACGACTAATGGATAGTAAAGATACATTCAACATGCTAGCCTGGTTACTACCCTGAGACCTAGACCAATGAAACATTTCTTCCGTAATTGTCATTGTGCCTGAGTTCATAATTCATTGTTCAGATAAGTAGACAACAAAATAAGCTTCTTACAATCCGTTTTATGCTTTCCTGCTAACTCACTTAAACAGAATTTTAATCAGGCTAACATAGCACATTGAGACACATTCCCATTTGCTTACCATGGGTTTCCTATCAGTTCTGTCTGGGAGAGGAGAGTCTGTTTGAATTACATTAACATAAAGTCTGTGAGTGTATACACCGAGGTCAAGGCCCTGAACAGGACAATGTTGATATGCATGATGAAAGACTAAGGATAAACACATCCGGGGTCATTACATTTCAATGAATGATGGAAACAGATTAGTAGGCATTTCTTGGATACAAGAGATCTACAATATATTAAACTATTTGGTCTTTGTTCAGAGGCTAGTCATTTCACATGTATATCAGCATACAGTACATATCAACCCAAATAAATCCTATTAAAACAACAGTCAGGAGTTACCTCAATACATAGCCTACTCAACAGCTACAAAGTCTCCTTGTTTTCAATAGATACGTTTTGCACACACATCCCTAGCTAAATCTCATTGTCAAGACTGATAAATATCCAATCCATTCTTCACAATGATAAATAATACAAAAATAATATTTCCTTTTTGTTTTGCCAAACATATTAAGTCCATTTTGTAATATCTTTATATGTTGAAATGTATATTTATATTATTAATTTTGTATTTGCTGAAATGACTTTCTATGATAAGTTATAAAGAGCTACGATACTGTATAATATGATTGTGCCAGGGGGTGTTGTCTAGCAGCTAGATTGTAGATCTACATTTACAGTAAAGACATTTTTTTTTAAATAGAAATTATAGAATGATAATTTCTTTGTCAGTGGGCAAACGTACAAAATCAGCAGGGGATCAAATATTGTTTTCCTCCACCGTATCTGGAGTGGTTCACTGCTCTAGCCTCACCGTGTGGTACGGTGCAGGTTAGGCAGATTACTTTTATTCTCATTCCTCTAGCCTCACAATGAGGTAGAGTGCAGGTCAGGCAGATTACTTTTATTCTCTCTCTTCTAGCCTCACCATGAGGTAGAGTGCAGGTCAGGCAGATTACTTTTATTCCCTCTCTTCTAGCCTCACCATGAGGTAGAGTGCAGGTCAGGCAGATTACTTTTATTCCCTCTCTTCTAGCCTCACCATGAGGTAGAGTGCAGGTCAGGCAGATTACTTTTATTCTCTCTCTTCTAGCCTCACCATGAGGTAGAGTGCAGGTCAGGCAGATTACTTTTATTCTCTCTCTTCTAGCCTCACAATGAGGTAGAGTGCAGGTCAGGAAGGTTACTTTTATTCCCACTCCTCTAGCCTCACAATGAGGTAGAGTGCAGGTCAGGCAGGTTACTTTTATTCTCTCTCTTCAGTATTCCAAAACAGGTTAGACAAACAACATTGATTTGAGCATCTAAATGTTATTTGTCTAATCTGTTTAGGAATACCGACTGCATTTAACCATCTGTAAAGATAGGTACGTTTCTTTGCTCAGTCTCTTTAGCAGCCATATGCAGCATTAGATTTGTTGCAAAATATCGATATTCATATTCCACGTAAGCACAGAAACATGAATACAATGATTGTTTAGACATGACAAAGCATCCAGACACATCCAACTGAGAAGAGCACTTTTTCATACCAGTCCTGAGTGGCCTTTTACTAGGTTGAAATGATGCTGTTTTACGATAAACTCAGCTCGGCATTGATCGATGTGGTAGTGATTGATTTCTTGTCAAGTGTGGTGTTAATGATTGCTCGACGTCAAGACAAACAATGGGCATGCTTTATTACACTGTAGCACTATAAAACGGATGACATAGAGATAAAGCTGTGGCCTCCCACAATGTAATGGATGCAGAGGCAGCTGTGGTAGTGAAGCGATGCCCGACAGTGCCATTGCAACGTCCCATGTGTATCATCTTGCTGCTCTAAGAACCTTTTTGCAAGATCACCCTCTCTCTCTGCTAGGCTTCTGGTCCTGACTGTTAGTCGTTTCCTAGTGGACACTCTGAACCAGATATTACCTCCTGATGCCAGTAAGATGGGTTTCCTAGTGGACACCCTGAACCAGATATTACCTCCTGATGCCAGTAAGATGGGTTTCCTAGTGGACACCCTGAACCAGATATTACCTCCTGATGCCAGTAAGATGGGTTTCCTAGTGGACACTCTGAACCAGATATTACCTCC
>JACXGK010005822.1:0-31329 GCA_016801125.1 Novumbra hubbsi
GTAAGACTGGCTGCTATGCTTGTATTTACCAAGGGTGCCAACTTTTGTGAGGGGCCCTGTAAGACTGGCTGCTACACTTGTATTTAACAAGGGTGCCAACATTTGCGAGGGGCACTGTAAGACTGGCTGCTAGCAAAAAGTGCATGGGGAATTAACATGGTTATCTACCGACCATAAGGGGGAAATTAAAAAAGGCTTTATCTGTGATGTTTAGGTTTAGACTCTGGTCAGAAGATGTTTTTGGTAATCATTACAGCTCATGAAAAAATTAAGAGACCACTGCAAAATGATCAGTTTCTTTGGATTGACTATCTACAGCAGGGGTCTTCAAATCTGACCCTTCGACGTCTCTAATTAGGGGGTTGCAATGAAATGGAGTGGAACTGGCTTTGAGGTCCAGATTTGAAGACCCCTGATCTATAGGTAAGTGTTTGGGTAGAATTAGCATTTATGTTTTATTTTATAAACCAGTGAAAACATTTCCACCAAAGAAAAATATTTTAATGTATTTATTTCACATGCAAGTACAGTCACAGCCATTGTTTCAGTTTGGAACGTCTCAAGCAATGCTAGCTAGCTAGCTAATTCTTCTGCTATTTTTCAATAAGGGGAAGGAAATCCATCTGCTAAACTGGAACTCCATTAACTAAATAATTCGGCAATTTGCATATTTCTCTGAAGAAGATAAAGGAAGAAAGATTGGATGAATTGGGGCTAAGAAATTGGATGAATTGGGTTTAATAAACTTAAATGTTATTTAATACAATTATTATTGTATTATGCTGTTATGATACAATAATGACACAGAGTGGTTTTCATCAGCATCTGGGCTGGGAAACATTGAGCGTTGAGCACAAATTATGACAATGATGAAGTCTGGTTTGTTACCATGGAAATTGAAGTGCCAGTACTTAATGGAGATGGGTTCAACATGTCCACCTTTAACCGTAATCCCTCCATCTATGGCAAAGACCACTTCCGCCATACTAGACTGACTCTTCACATACTGCGTGAAGTTCCGCAGTAATGTAGATCTTCCAAAATGTACTTTTGCAGTAATGTATTTAGGTACTGCAGTAATGTTGTGCAGTTGTGTGGCAATGTAGGGTAGTGGTGAAGTGGTTTGGTAATAATGTATTTCAATAGTTACGTAGTAAGGGTATTTAGTGGTACTGTAGTTCTGTACTGAAGTAGTTCAGTGGTAATGTACTTCTGTAGCAGCAAAGTAATGATAGTAGTAATGTATTTATAGGTGCGACTGATACAAGTGGTTAAGAATACTAACAAAAAGATTGATGGTTTGAATTCCCATGCTGACAAGGTAAAAATACTGTAATTGTGCCTTTGAACAAGGTGCTGAACTTTAATGGATCCTATGTGTAGGTCTGCAGTAATGACGTTCTGCTGCAATGCAGTTCTGTAGTAATGTAGTTCTGTAGTATTATAGCGCCGTAGTCCACTAAAACTACTTCCTAATACAATTGTTTTTTAGACAATGCACGTTTTCCGGCAATGTTCTTGCTTGCTCAGTCCACATTTCCCTTAAACAATGCTAACACATAATTCTGAAAATAACTTCAAATGGTTGGCCTGTGGCTACTGTATGTAGTTCTTCAAATGGTGTGCCTGTGGCTACTGTATGTAGTTCTTCAAATGGTGTGCCTGTGGCTACTATATGTAGTTCTTCAAATGGTGAGCCTGTGGCTACGATATGTAGTGGCGTAGTTCTTCAAATGGTGGGACTGTGGCTACTGTATGTAGTGATGTAGTTCTTCAAATGGTGGGCCTGTGGCTACTGTATGAAGTTCTTCAAATGGTGAGCCTGTGGCTACTGTATGTAGTGATGTAGTTCTTCAAATGGTGGGCCTGTGGCTACTGTATGTAGTTCTTCAAATGGTGAGCCTGTGGCTACTGTATGTAGTGATGTAGTTCTTCAAATGTTTCTAGTTATGTAGTTCTTCAAATGGTGGGCCTGTGGCTGCTATATGTAATAATGTATGCCTCACCTGATTTTTTAGGTCCAGTTTTGGACAGGGTCGGCCTCCGTTGAAAGATTTCTCTCTGAGCCACTTGGACCTGATCTTCAGTCCTCCCCCACAGGAAGTACTACAGGGGGACCAGGGGGACCAATCACTGAGTTTACAGTCCAGTGGACATGGCACCTGGCACACCTCGTCCACATATCCTGGAGACAAACAGGTTTTTCAGTCAGTTGGAGCTGTAGCCTGGAAGTAAACAATCACACTCACTCATAAAAACGGGCTTTGAAGCAGCAACAATTTATGGACCAATTTCGGTACTTAGTAGTCAGTAGAAACAATTTGGGCAAATACCATAAGTCCCTAGCCCCACAGCCCAGCTTGAAGTCACTTTGGGAAGTCAATTTGTATGGATTTTCTGTGAATTCAGTTTTATGTATTTAGACAAACGAACAGTAACAAGAAGCCTATGTTACGCTGGACAAAAGAACACATCAAAATTCACCCACATCTGTAAAACCGCTAAAGAATGCTGGATGAGCTGGAATGCTGAAATGAGGCTATATTCAAATGTACTGAATCAAACTTTCGCTGAGCATCTTGTGGCATGATTGGAGCTCAAGATACAAAACTGATCAGCTAATTAACGTACCGTAGTACTAGGGGCACAAACGCGACTGGTAGAGGCGTTGAACTGGCAAAGAGTGAGGGGGAAAAACCAGGGCAGAAGTAACTGGGTCTGATGAGAGAATAGAAGGCAGGTGCCCACAATGGGCTGGTGAGTGTAACCATGGGAAATGGCATGCCCAAGTCCAGAGTGAAACCAGGGGGAAAATAGCGGGGTAAAAAAGGAAAAGCCACAATGCACGGACTTGTGCGGAGCCGTGACACAAAAGGGAAAATGTTTTTGGGACTATCATATCTGATTCAAAAGGGGAGGTCCTCCTAATTAAAATGCTGTCAGCCTTGAAAAAGACATATATACATTTTAAAATGTTTTTACAGGCTGGTCTGCACAGAGCCTTTTTCCATGGCGTAATAACGCGGCAGCAAGTTGAAATTGTAAAGGCTGACTGCGCATGACAATGACAATTCTAAATATCAGTGCAGTAAAAACACATATGACACACATGATCTTTGTATGACTTTGTCCCTCTTATACTAGTGGGTGCTAAATGCATAACAGTAGTCGGCTCGTTGATATATATTTACTACACGTTCTGGAGACAAGTTGGTGCCACAATGGTCAATACAATTGATAGGAAGAGCCAGGGAGAAAAGAGATCTAAAATAATTACTGCCGTTTGTTTAAAACAACAACATGCAGCTTGGACATGAAGTCATATTAAGATACTTCGAATTTGTCCACCCTACCTATTTAAGAAATTCAACAATACAAAATTGCTATCCACTTAAAAAAAAATGCTAGAGGGAGCCATTTCAAGCAAGTAAATTCTGAAATATTTACAGAAATACATAAGGAGATGCCAAGTGAATCTCAACAGGAAATGAGAGTGCAGGAATATTAGCATTAGATTGTCGTTGAACTTATCGACAGGAAATCTCTTGCATAGAATCTGGTTCCCCGTCTTCCTATTTTGCTAACATCACCTGGATAATGTCAAAATGAAATACTATATTTTTTCCGACATTACTAAAGTTAGCTAGCTAGGCACAGTGCATGAGTCGTTCAATTCTTACCTGTCTGAGTATTATTTCAGGTGTTTTACAAAGTTTAACATTGTGGCTATAGTAGCATTAACTTCTATTTAGCATATTTTGCATACTGTCCTTTATGGCTACCACTCATTCATGTCCGACTTTACAACATAACGTTGACAAATAGTAGTTTGAGTGACATCAAGAAAAGTCCAATTAGAGTTGAGTGTTGTTGTTCAATGGACGCGTGTTGACCACATTGCACCCTACGTAAGTAAGCGCCGGTGTTGTGCGGAAAACTGTCCCCCCCCCGAAGTTGTGCACCATCATCTCTCGTATTATATATCTCGTCTATATAGCTATATATTTTGAAGTGTATTAGTTAAACATCTAGCCGTAGCTGTTCGAAGAAAAAGAGCCAATTGTAGACAAAACGATGTTTTGGAATATAGATTGAGTTGTATCATTGTAATGTTTGATGCATAACAGACATTATAACATTTATTTGTTATTGTATATCCGCTAGTGGACAGCAGGATATTGTAATGTGTCATTTTCTTGCCTGTCTCTGACAAACGTTTACATTATTTTGGACAGTTTTTGGCAAGCTCGTTTCTCTGCCTGCCGAAAATTGTCCCCCTCATCCATCTTGGGACAGGAAGGTCTGACAAACTTCTAGATAATTTTGGTAGCTCATGGTGACCAGCGACCTCCGCAGCCAAAGGAGGAATTCAGGATTTACAAAAATGTATGTAATCTTATCCATTTATAATATTCTGGACAAAATATGTAATATTGTATAATTGTATATTTATGGTGTTTGTTCTACCGGTATTGCAGAAGCTTGGGGAGGAAGAAATGTATATGTCCTCTTATCAAAAAACGGGCCATATAAAATCGTTTATGTGGATATCTACAGAACTGGTCCAAATATGGAGCTGGAAAGTGAGGTAAGACTGGGTTGAACAATTTACATAACTCTGTATATGTGTGATTAATGTTTGTATTTGGAATCAAATCCTAACTTGTTTATCTTCAATGTTACAGAGTCACATCCATTTCACATTGTCTTTATTTTTTCTTTCAGACCATAAATGCCTACATGCTTCATTTGTTGCAAACTTTTAACAGAAGCTCCACAGAGCAAGCATTCTACATTGATACATTTGAGATTACTGGAATTTGGGGGAGCAAGAAATACAAACTTAAGGTTGGCTTGCTTTTTATTATAACATTTTTATATGTTACTCACATTTAAACTCTAGCATTTGGAACATTGCTCATTTAATTTTTAGATGGATTCAATGATGTACAACTTCATCAATAAACATCATCACTGGACTATGACGGTAAGAACCGCAAAGGCAGTTTAAGTTATAGCACTACGATTAACCACTAAGAATTCAATGTACATTTAAGTACATATATAGTACACTACAAACAGTATGTATATGTACCCACACTAATGTTTGTTATAAATGTGGGTACTATATGTATGTATGTGTTAGCAATATGGGTGTGTCTCTATTTTTCTGTATAAACTTAAAATGTTATGCAGCCATCAAAGAAGATTGCTCTGTTCCTCGACCCATTGGGGGAAAGTGAGAAGAACAATAAAAGATGCCAGGCCACAGCTTTAAATACTCTGTGACACGGTAGTAACAGCTTTAAATATCATTTGACACGGTAGTAACAGCTTTAAATATCATTTGACACGGTAGTAACAGCTTTAAATACTCTGTGACACGGTAGTAACAGCTTTAAATATCCTTTGACACGGTAGTAACAGCTTTAAATACTCTGTGACTTGGTAGTAACACCTTTAGATATCCTTTGACCCGGTAGTAACAGCTTTAAATATCCTTTAAATAGAAATATGTTTCTATCATTTCTGAGAGAGAAGGGGTGCAATGTTTCAAGATGGGCGTGCCGCACCCTTCCTCACCCATGCCAACCAGATGGTACTTCTTGTGGAGTCTTTGCATCGAAAGTAAAGTACAGCAAAAAACATTTATCTACCTAATGTATACTGACTACAAGTAGAAATATATAATTATATATATATAATTACAACATAAGTTTTAATTCTATTATAGCTTTGTCGTGTTAGAATCTTAAGTGTGTGTTTTTATTTAGTAAAATATTAATGCCAATAACAAATTTTTCCACAGTTTGCTGAATATGTTTTGATGAAACACTCATTTGACTTGTCAAATGCACCTGATGCTGTTGGCATCATGAGAAGAGTCAGTCACGCTTCTCCAAAACATTGGTATGTTCAATGTGATGGTTAAGCAATTTCTGCATTTCAACTTCTGAATCTGAAAAAACATTACAATCCTTATTTTTAAGGTTGACTTTGATTAAACCTATTCTATTTGGCTGCTCAGAAATTGCTTGCAAAGATGTATTGACTATTTTCTTGGCATTCAATTTCACTAGATGACCTGAACGAACTGTGGGGAGTTGGACAATAATGAGAAGGACACTCACTGGGTAATTGCTGGTGAAAGTTTCAGTGCATAATTGACATTGAAAGTAACCTATAAAGACACATTTCACAGTTGGAATAGGAATTTGTACAAGCAGTAAATTTCTTTTAGGCATTATTATCAGATTGTACGGAAAATGAAGTTATTGTAATTGAAGATTCTTTGTTTTTTTAAACGCGTTAACACTGTTCATTATACATTTCAGATTGGCTGTGACTATTTTCCACGATGGTTCCACCGTTCCTGTGTGAAACCCCAAACATTAGAGAACGTTCTATGTGATGCCTGTCACACTTAATTTAGCTAGAAGCTATCTTGATGGGAGTATACACGTATATATGTATATATGTACATCTATATATTTATTTTATTTGTTTTCTTTACAATGATCATGAATGTGGATAACATTAATATATACACATTTAAATGTTCATTATTGCACAAATTTCGACCTTAATTATTAATATTAGAGTTCATTGTTTTATTGTTTGCATTGTACAAGCATCCTTAAAAAGTACAAAGACAGAGTTGATGCCAAAGAAAATTTTCCGAGTCCAAATTTATGTGACAGGCAAGAAAATTACTATTTAAAATATCCTGCTTTCTACTAGCGGATATACAATAACAAGTTGTATTGTCTGTTATTCACCAAACACTACAATGATATAAAACAATGTAGATTACAAAACATACTGTTGGCTACATTTGTAACATTTTCTTTTTGTCAGAACAGCTATGGCTAGATTTCTAACGACTACACTTTTAAATAGTTATATATAGTTACATAAGACGAGAGAGATGTCGGCGATAATGGTGTATACTTTCGGAAAACCGAAATGTGTATAGACTATTACACTGGAATAAAAGCCTAACAGGAAGCTGCAATTACAAGTATTTTCTGCGCGAACAAACAGCAAATCATTGTACTGTTGTATTTAAGAACAGACAATGATTTGTTCAACTAAGATCAGAGAATGATAAGCTAAATTGACAACGAAGTGAAGGGCAAACATCTCCAGGGAAGCAAGCATATCGCAACGGAAAATAGCGCGTTCACGCAAAGGGGGGGGACAGTTTTCGGCACAACACCGGCTGTGCAAGCAGATTGAGATGAGAGAGGATGCTGGGAAAATATTGGGAAATCGAAAAAGGTCATACAGCTCAACTAGTCAATGTTAAGTTACAAGTCATAGATGGTTAAGTCGAAGTCTGGATGCAAGCGTTTTCTCTTCTTGTCAAGTCTTAAGTAGCGAAATATGAGACTTGAGTCATACCCAATACGAAGTCATTTGACTTGTGACCTCATTGCTACCTATCAACATAGTGTATAATATAGTAACTAGCTACCTTGAGAAATCTAAATAAATAATCTGGCAATAAATGGAGCTTGCAAGAGATGCCACATTTTAGCTGCAAAATGGCAACTCAGTCCACCAGCAGGATGAGAACCAATCACAAAGTCAGGGGAACCTCACAGGACCTGACCTGAGACACAGGTCTCATTTACACTCAAACATGAGAACTCTCAATGATACAGAGAGAATTGGATATAAAAAACAGTTACATCACAGTGAGTAAGAGAAAGACATACACTGATTAATGATAAAATGATAAAATCAGACTACAAATTCAAATTATGCTTCAACTTGAAGCATGAACATTATATATATCTATAACTATCTTCCCCAATATTTGCAACCAAGGTTAAATCAACCCAATCCACAAAAGCAGAGGCAAATGTGAGGCCAGGGGAATCTGTGTGAAAAGCAAACAAGTATGTTCAACAGCAGGCAACCTAATTTTCACAGTAAAAACAATATCCTGAGCAAATGTCAAATTGTCTTCTTACCAAAGCACTGTTTGACAGTAAATGTATACAGACTGCACCCCTCGACAATCAAAAAGACAAAACATATGCAAGGTGTTTATTGATTTACAAAAAGCTTTTGACAGAATTTTGAATTAGGTTCATATGTAATAATTTACGGAAAGTGGTTGGACCAAGAGCGTGTAGTTCCAATTGGCAGCAAACATTTTTAACCTGGCCTCACCGTCTGGACTATTGGCAAATAATCTTGTTCTTTTGTCTCCCACCAGGGAGGACCTACAACACCTAGCTCACCTGTCCAACCAGGGAGGACTTACAGCATCACCTAGATCTCCTGTCTCCCACCAGGGAGGGCCTAGAACAACATCTAGATCTCCTGTCTCCCACCAGGGAGGACCTACAACACCTAGCTCACCTGTCCAACCAGGGAGGACTTACAGCATCACCTAGATCTCCTGTCTCCCACCAGGGAGGGCCTAGAACAACATCTAGATCTCCTGTCTCCCACCAGGGAGGGCCTACAGAAGCACTTATATCTGTCAGACCTTGGCCTTTGCCACTGAATGGACATTGTGGCAGACCCAGTGAAGAACGACAGGCACAGACTTGGAATAGGGGGAAGCTACGCCTAGGTGAGGTGATTGAGGCGAATTACTTCCACCTGTGCTCGTTGGCCACCTGGCCCCGACCCGGCAGCAGCCAATCGGCAGCCAGAGGGTTCACTACAAAAGGCCACAGCATGGACCTAGCGCGAGAGAGGGGGAGGAGGAGAAAGAAGGAGATCCTAAGCCGCTGCTAACCATAAATGTGTTTGTTTTCCCCTAACAGAAAGAGGCTGGGGACGTTGACAGAGAGAGAGAAGACGGGAACAACCCTGACTTTATGTTCAGTTTGCCTCCATTATTTCATTTCTTTTGAGGCTTCGGCCCTATCCATTGCTACGTTAGACCAGAATAAAGACGTTTATTTTGTTTGCTCGATAACCTGCGTCTCTGGTTCTTCATTTCATCCGCATCAACCCCTGGGCCGACCACAACATACATATTACTGAGACACGATTGCCCTGGAGCTAACCAATAATTACACCTCCCTCGCCCTAAACATTCACACGACAGTTAACTTAACAAGGCTGTGAATTTCCTCAGAGGTAAGTCAAGAAGGGTCTTCTACGCCATTTAAAGGAACATCAAATCTGACAGCCAAAATGCTGCCTCTACAGAAACCTTCACACCCTTCTGGTTGTGACATTTGGGGTCCATCAACCAACAATTCACAAAATGAGATTCACACCCTCTTGATACCTAGCATGCAAAATGTGTTAGTACTTTCAGAGTACCACATTAAAACCCAAATAATGCGTACTGCTATGATGCTGAATTAGGACTATATATACCAATTTTTTTCCAAACTGACAGACCAGCGAGAAAGTTTAAATGGGGAATATGTCAGTCACTCTGATTAATGTTGTGTAAAAAAACTTTTTTAAAAGATTAACTTAAAACTATGCCTGGGGGAGTTAACGCGTTAGTCTTTGCAATTAATTTGAAACCTCTAACCCTAACCCCATATTGTCCTTTTAATTAAAATAATTTTACGCAATTAATGCAGCACCTTTTTGGCGTGAATCACAAACACTGTCTATGTTTTTATGCTTGTGGTACAGTAACAATAGTACATATTGTCCTTTTAATTCGGTGCACCCTGCACTAACCAAGATAATAGCACAGAGTCTTGTTCTGTTATGTTTGATGAGGTGGGAGAACACAAGTCATCTGAGATCTTTCATCGATGCAGAATGTCTGCAGATCCTACATATTACTTTGTCCTCTTCTTCCTTTGATCTTCCACAGGATCATGGAGGACGCCATCTGTTGTAGTAAGGCGGTTGAATGATCACCGTTTAGAAGGTTACTGGGTGGACAGCTTGGTGGTAAATGTATATATTTCGATAATCTGACATCATATTGTCTGTAAATAAATGTGACTGTAAGTGAAAAAAATGTGCTGGTGGAATCCAGAACTCAGTAATGACGAGTCTGGTCGATTCAACTTCCTTTGATGCTTGTAATCAGTAACCCTACAAACTTGAGTCTGAAGATTTACGAGGAAGGGTGTGGTATTCTATATTTCGAAGTAATACAATTTATTCCAATCATGTAATAGTTACAATAGACATCTTTAGATCCCAGCAATATTCCATGTCCTCCGAAAACATTAAAAAAAACTCTACAGCCGTGGCCAAAAGTTTCAAGAGTGACACAAAAATACATTTTCACAAAGTCTACTGCCTCTGTTTTTATGATGGGAATTGGCATATACTCCACAATCAGATGAATTGCAATTATTTGCAAAGTCCCTCTTTGTCATCAAAATGACACTTAATCTCCCCAAAAAGATTCCCTCTGTATTTTTGCCCTGCCACAAAAGGACCAGCTGACATCATGTCAGTGATTCTCTCGTTAACACAGGTGATAGTGTTGACGAGGACAAGGCTGGAGCTATGTCACGCTGACTGAGTTTGAATCACAGACTGGAAGCTTGAAAGGAGGATGGGGTTTAAAATCATTGTTCTTCCTCTGTTAACTATGGTTGCTTGCAAGAAAAGTTTGGTGATTAACAATGTCTTTGTGTCAGGTCCAATGTTTTGGGAGGTCTAACACAAACAAACTCCAAAAACACGTTTGGAACGACTTTTTAATGAAAACGAACTCAAATCACTGTTTGTATGGCACTGTATGTATCTATCCTAATAGTAGTAATAAAATACTTATACCCACAGTAATACTCATACCAACAGGAATACTCATACCAACAGGAATACTCATACCCACAGTAATACTCATACCCCCAGTATTACTCATACCCACAGTATTACTCATACACACAGTATTACTCATACACACAGTAATACTCATACACACAGTAATACTCATACCCACAGTAATACTCATACCCACAGTAATACTCGTACCCACAGTAATACTCATACAAACCACAATAGTCATACCATTGGTAATACTCATACCCACAGTAATACTCATATCAACCACAATAGTCATACTATTGGTAATACTCATACCCACAGTAATACACATACCCACCGTAATACTCATATCAACCACAATAGTCATACCATTGGTAATACTCATACCCATACCTGAATCAGAACAGAAGGAGGGGCTAACCAGAAGTCCATGCCTGTCCAGACAAGCCACAGCCTTGAAGCGTCGTCCCAGTCCACACTCTCTCAGGTCCAGGTGTCCAGACTGCCTCCAGCCCAAAGGGAAACCTGGCATCAGGGATTCAGGGAGAATGCAGGAGGACCAGTTACCAAACATCTGGGACAGGAAGTCACTGCATGGACACGCCTCCGTCTCCAGTAGGGGGTACAGCTCTGCCCTCAGACAGTGATTCCTCTTCTTACTACGACCTGAAAGGCAATAGACAGACACATCACAGGTGTACAATTAGAGCCAATCTCTGCATTTTTTCTTTCCATCTGGAAACTACTTTCTACTTATTTTATTCAAACTGCATCTAATGTCTCCATAATTCTTTCTTCTATTTCAACAAAATGTTCTGTCTCAAATGAGGGGAGAAGTAAATGTGTTTCCACTATGAAGATTGCATTTAAATGGCTATTAGCTCTTCTCAGCTCAGTTCCCCTCATGACTGTTATAATTAGTCCTGTCTATTACATCTGATGAGTATTATTAGGTTACAAGTATTGGAACCTTTTAGCAGAGAACAATCTGTTCAGCATGACCTGCTTGTCAGTCACGCTGCTATTGGAAAAGGCCTGATACTCTGACTTGCCAGCTAGAAACTCTAAACCTAACCCAACCATACCCCGTGTAATTCTGAATAACTGATCATGACTAGATTTACATACAGCATGTCTATAGCCAGTATGTCTGTCCAAATGCTGTGCATGTGGTGAGGTCATAGATCAGTGTGACCAGGAGGGGATGAGTCTCTGAGGAGATCTTTCTGCCTAGGTGAACAGGAGCTTGTGAAGAAGGCTACACTCAGCCTTGTTTCAAGGTATATGGCGTTATGTTGATTTCCCTTTGGTTCTAGCAGACCACTTGGCCAACTGTGGAAAGCCATTTCTGGCCTGGTTGGATCTCTCCGGGCGTATTATTTGACAGGGTCCGTTTCCCTCAACTCAGTCTTCAGTATTAGGCTGCTACAATCTATGTGCTGGGGGCGCTTGGATCTTACAGGCCTTTTTAATCTACCCAAGTTTACAAGAGAGCCTATTTTACATGATGATTCAGTTATCATGACCATGTACAAGAGATGTTTGTGGGCTGGAGTTTAGGGACTGTACTGTTGAGAGCCAAACAGCCTGTTTTACAGAGCCCCAAGAAAAGGCTCAACATAAATGCCCATGTCAAGAGCAGAGAAACTCATCAAGCGCAGTGGCGTTTTTATATGTAAAGAATTGGTGGGGCACCAACCATTTTAAAAGATAGAATACATACAATACTCTCTTGTTACTAATGTGTTTGTTTTAACACGTCAACAAACAGCATGGCTCCACAAAACACTTAACAACAGAGCGTTTGCTTCTGGGGGGGAGACAGAGAGAGCTTCTTGTGTAATAGATCTTTCTCTCTACCCCTCCAGCTGGGGGCACCAAAAATCTTTTATTCAAGTTTCTCCTCAAACTAAGGGTTTCAAACCGGTGCGAGTATGAAATCCACTTCATTAATTTTCTCACATTATCTTGTAGCTAGCTAAGACAATCTCCCCTCCTCGCACTTTTTGCCAACTAATGGCTGTGTCCCACCTGCTGCTAGTGACCAGACATTACTGATCAAGCTAGTTGTAAAATAAACATCCGCTAATACCCTTCAGTCCATTCTGGTTAAGTAATAGTGTGAATAAACATCCGCTACTACCCTTCAGTCCATTCTGGTTAAGTAATAGTGTGAATAAACATCCGCTACTACCCTTCAGTCCATTCTGGTTAAGTAATAGTGTGAATAAACATCCGCTACTACCCTTCATTCCATTCTGATTAAGTAATAGTGTGAATAAACATCCGCTACTACCCTTCAGTCCATTCTGGTTAAGTAATAGTGTGAATAAACATCCGCTACTACCCTTCAGTCCATTCTGGTTAAGTAATAGTGTGAATAAACATCCACTACTACCCTTCAGTCCATTCTGATTAAGTAATAGTGTGAATAAACATCCGCTACTACCCTTCAGTCCATTCTGGTTAAGTAATAGTGTGAATAAACATCCGCTACTACCCTTCAGTCCATTCTTGGTAAGTAATAGTGTGAATAAACATCCTCTACTACCCTTCAGTCCATTCTGGTTAAGTACACATCAATTATTTTTTGGGATGAACCAAATAATTCTGACTTGGAGCCATGGTGTTTTTAGATAACTAGATATAGTATTTATTTTCCAGTCAAAGACACTATGCTTTGTGATTTGTTTCTGGCTAGACCTGTATAGCAATTGTCAGTATAAAAATAACTAAAATGTTATTATGCAGCTGATTTTTCAATAGTGAATTGTATTATGAATTGTATTAAGATTAGCATCAGGGGTTGCAATATGCTTAGCATTAGGAGTAGTATTAACAGTAGCATGGAGTAGTATTAGGAGTAGCATGGAGTAGCATAAGGAGTAGCATTAGGAGTAGCATGGAGTAGTATTAGGAGTAGCAAGGAGTAGTATTATGTGTAGCATTAGGAGTAGTATTAGGAGTAGCATGGCGTAGTATTAGGAGTAGCATGGAGTAGTATTAGGAGTAGCATGGAGTAGACGGTACCAGTGGTTTATACTAGAGTTCTGGATATTGTACTGGATGTTGTGTTCCCTACAACTCTACCAGAGGTTTAAAATAAAGTACTAAGTGTTGTGTTTCTTTATACTACAGTATAACTGCAGAGTTCCATACCTCCTCTGACATTAACATCAGCACTAAAACTGCACTGGGAGCTTCAGGGCATGGGTTTCCATGGTCAAGCAGCTGTATGCGAGCCTTACATCACCAAGTACAATGCCAAGCATCATATGGTGGGTGAGGAATTATGCTATGGGGTCATTTTTCGGTGGTTGGCATTTTTTGGTGGTTGGAAATGTTAATGCCTCAGCTTACTAAGACAATTTGGAAAATTCTATTTTCCAAATTTGTGGGATCTGTTTGCGGAAGGCACTTTTCTGTTCCAGCATGACTGTGCTCCAGTGGAAAAACCAAGGTCCATAAATCCATAGTTGGATGAGTTGTGTGGAAGAACTTGCCTGGCCCACACAGAGCCCTGACCTTATCCCTATTGAACACCTTTGGGATGAACTAGAATGAAAATTATGAGACAGGCCCTCTCGTCCTGACCTCACCAATGCTCTTTGAGAAGAATGGGCTAAAATTTCAAAAGACAAACTCCAAAATCTTGTAGAAAGCCTTCCCAGAAGAGTGGAAGCTGTTTTAGCCTTTTGTGAAACAGATTGGTTGTACGGTGGGTGTCCTTTCCATCCCACTGTGTCTCCATAATAGCCATCTGTTTCACAGTAAACATGTACCTTGGTGTGAAATGTCCACCAGTGCAACAGCATTAGCAATCTGATCTTCTCAAACCTGACTGTCTCTCAGGATCTTTCAATTTGTTAACATTTTTGTTAATTGAAGATAGCCCTCAACAATACACATACACAAGCTGCATAAAATGCAGTGCTATACCTTACATTACAACATATTACACCAGACTACTATATATATATAAACAGCTTGGGAAAAAATTAAGAGATCACTGCAAATGTTGCTTAAATCGACAGTCTACATGTATAGCAGCCAGAGGCGCCAAAATGGGGTATGCATACGGGCGACGCACGGGGGTGATTGGGGGGGTGTTGGCGCCATTGTGCCCATATAATTATTTGAAAATCTTTCATAAAACGTTATAAAAGCTTATTAGTTCAAATATTACGGATGGAAAATGTTTTATTTCCCTTTGTTTAGCATTTAAAACAATGAGGGGGGGGGGGTTTAGGGGCGCCAACATTGGTCTTGCGTACCCCTCAGCTGATGTGCCGTTGCTCCAGTGATGGCAGCCATTCTATTCCAGTGTCTGTTGATTTCCAACACAGGCACACCTCATTCTACTGAATCTTATTTAACGAGGAAATGTATAAAACCCACTGCGGTGGTCATCACTATCCTCTTGCAGTTGGAACAGATGGATGGCAAAAAACGTGCTAGTAGTACCTCAAATGTAATTTTGTCAAACAATACTAGTGACCATGCCAAAAGAAATTAAAACCAAAGTTTTGCATGAGGAAAAGAAGGGTTAAATTCTGGCTTTACTGGCGAGGGATACAGTTATGTTCAACATTATTGGCACCTCAGAATTTTAAGTACATGTGAAAGATTATATATTTGTGACGACAAGAGAAACTTGTAATTTCTCCACATGTCTTACTTGTCCTGGACAAGCATTAAATGTCAACACCTGAAAATCATTGCTTACTTTTCCAAGGTTGGCTTCTGCAATCTCCTTCATCTTGACTAAAACCATGGAGGGAAAAAAGTGTGCAGTAAAACTGCTTTGCTCTATATCACTCACATGTTTGATACAGAGCAGGACAGAATAAAACCACAACAATATAAAAAATAAATAGATAGAAACATTGCTAAGACATGATTATTGGCAGCCTTTTAAGGAACATAACTCATTTTGAGAAACAAAACTAGATAAGACCTGTGGTAAACTAGAAATTAGGCTCACCTATGATAATGTGTTCTCATATGACTTGAAATAACCAAATTGACTTCTTGCTTAAAAAGGCCACTTTTATTCCCTGAAGTGAAGACAAGAGGCCTGTCTGAGAACATCAGAAATACAAGTATCACCCAACACAATTAAAGGTTACCAGGCCATCTCCAAAGACCTTTCTAAGAAGTTTGCTACTGGTGGAGGACATGCAAAGATGCATTACAGTGGTGATGTAAAGGGTTATTTCACCAAATATTCATTTTTGAACTCTTCCCAAGTTAAAACATTAGAAGTTTTTTTTGGATGCAAACCTAATTTTGTTGTTCTGTACTGTTCAAAGACAAAGTTGAATCTAATCTAAAATTACATTGTTTCGTTGCTAGAATTCTAAACTCACAAACCAGGTTTTTTTAAGTGCCACTTTGCATTGGTACCCAATCAGCCACTAATGGCGTTAATCCCTGAAAGAATGACGTCAATAGAAGAATGAGTGATACACCCAGATAAAAGATCAGAGCCTTGGTTGAATTTGAATGACTTACAAATGTAATACAAATTTACATACGAGGAATTTGCCTACTATTCAAACATACAAACATTATAGGCTACTTGACAGTTCAACAAACGTATTACATGCTATTGTTTTTCAATAGGACAGAAATAAAATATAAAAAATCTCTTTGAATTTACTCTGCAGTTATTACAGAAAAATCTGCTTCTTATGTAAACTAATTCATCAAATGTATTACAATAAATAATTATTCACAAAACAAAATACTAATTATATTCTTGAACAAATTAATTGTTATTGAAACATAATGAAAACTAATAGAACAGAATAATTCAACAAACGTTCTAGTGTTAAATCAATCCCCTAAATCCCCTTTCCAAAATATTGCTTCCAGCACCCCCAGTCGTCCTCTGAATGCCACGAAGAGGGCTGTACCGCCCCTCGTTGAGAAATAACGCTTTTGCCGTTGTCTCATGATGTAAGTCTCATGATTGGCATACCCATCTCAATGTTGTCACTTCCGAATCGGCTCACATCACTTCCAGATTCTGCCAGAGACATGGTCAGCTGTAACAGACACCTTACATGAATGATTCTCTATCTGTTTTTTGATTGGTCTAACCGGTTTTTTGATTGGTCCAACCTACAACCAATCAAATGTAATCATGATTGGAAAAATAAAACTGCTGAGAATTTACTGAAATGTACTGTTTCCTGTATCCGATGATTATAGAACTGTGTCCACTAATTTACCCAGGTATCACTTGGGGTGTGGCCTTAACTGCCTCCCTGGCTATGCCTCTTGCAAATCTGTTGGCTTTTCTTCACCTGTGGCTGGCCATTAGCAATCGGTCTTAGCACTTCAGTGCCAGTAGTTTTTCAGTGGCAGTTGACAACGGACATCTTGTAAGCCATTGTGTTGTTACTGACACAAAGACCTGCAGAAACTAAGACCTTCTGCCAAGTTGTTCTGAATCTTGCCTTAAATCTTCCATTTCATTTTTGAGGTAATCATTCTCTTGAAATTACATGTCAAATGAAGCTGGTTCAGGGACAGCACAATAATCATGATCCAGGCTAACATCACACTCCAGGTCTCTCTCTTCTTGGTAGCTGGATTATGAAATTGTTTTACTTAAATAGCACTGGTAAGGCTCCTTTAACAAGTCTCCTTCTATCCTCTGTTGTTTTGGGTTCAACTATCTGGTCTTTGGTAAAATGCCTGCTAGATACTTTAATAATAGTGAAGTGGTCCTGGCGTATTTGGTAAGTAATGCATACTAATAACACCAACTTCGTCGATGCGGTGCAGAGGTTCAGAGCAATATTCAGAATTTTTCTCACTCATGTTTACTTGGTAAATTTGCGGCGTCAAAAGATTGTATACAACTAACATGTGCTTGAAACTGGCGAGCATTATATAAATTACAGAACAGATTAGATTAGAGAACATGGCATCAGTAATTACATTTGCAAGAAAAATGTGTCTGCATTAAGTACTCATCTCTGGCTCCCTCCGAACTACTGGTAGTGACAACATTTACAGACTCACGCAACTTAATCGCTGGCTGAAAAGTACCTCGCAGGAGGTAGAGTTGTAGATAACTGGCTCTCTTTTTGGGACTCTCCCAGAAATAGTCACGCCTGATCTGCAAGCAACCTTATTAAGATGAAGTTGTAAGATGAAGAAATATTTTCACAATATTGGGGTGTGGCCAAAGCCTGCTGAATTTAATGCCCAAAATAAGGCCTCTCCTCCTGGCTACGCTAGTTATCAAATCCCCCTCGCATCTCAAAAAGGGTAGGTGTTGCTAATATTTATTAAATATATTTATTAAATAAATATACCAAATATAAATTCATTCTTAAACACATCACTGGTTTTCATTCTACTCCAAAGAGTTGGACTAGCCTGGATATACAGTAAATTACTATCCTGAAAAGCCCTCACCTGTGCTCGGTTTATTTCTCCAACCGGATTGAGGTAAAGAAAAAAAAGTCCCAAATGTCTCTTTGATACAGTTGCAAACAAAGCAATACCCAACAAGAGATCAGAATCAGAAAATCTTTAGATGTGGGTCTTCACTTCAGCAGTAAGTAATGCATTAACTTTTTTATGAAAAGATTATCACCAGTAGAAAACACAACTGACTCCTCTTTAAATAAGCCAAGTCCTTAAAATCTCACTGAGAATGCACAGAACTCCGCTGACCTGGTATCAATTTCTTTGTATCCTGTATCATTTGACACTAAGTTAGTAATCAATGAAACATATATATAAAGCACTTTTTACATCAGCAGTTGTCACAGTTTTACAAAAGCACCCAGTCTGAAACCCCAGGGAGCACGCAACAACAGTGTTGAAGCACAGTGGCTAGGAAAAGTGGCTATGGGTGCTGGATTTTATCTTGATCTTAGTGCTGACTTTGACACTTTTGATCACTTCCTTCACTTGGAGAGATTGCGGACACATTCTAGCCTGGAAAAACTGCGGACACGTTCTGGCCTGGTTTAAATCTTATTTATCTGAAAGATATCAGTTTGTATGTGTGGATGGCATGTTCTCAGAAAATCACAGGTATGCTTTGGAGTTTCTCAAGTCTCGGTGTAAATAATATCTTTTATAACTTACTTGAAATGCATTTTCCGGGAAGTTTTTGTTTTTATTCTGTCTCGGATTGTTCAAATAAACCTACCATTAAAATGATAGACTGACCATTTCTTTGTCAGTGGGTCTTTTCCAGAATGAGGCCATGTAAATGCCAGTTCTGAAGTGCAAGTAATGCTAGCTAGTTACATTGCTGTTTATGCAGTGACAATGAAATGGAATTGACTTTGACCATGGGACTTCATCAAAGGTAAGTCTGAAGTTATTTTGCTACCTTTTTACCAGCAATCTTTTTTATTTGTGAGAGCTAGCTAACTATGTAATAGGTGATATCATTTTTTTTTTGTTTGTTTCGGGTGATGGCCAGCTAATTACCGGAAGATTATCATTATTTTCTTATTATTAGTGTGCTTGAGACATGACAGATATCAAAATGTGCGTCTTGTTTCCGATTGCATTGCTATTGTTTTGTAGAAGGTTTTTGTTGCAAGGTTCAGGATTTATTCACGTTTTTGTGGCAAAAACATAGCCAAACGGAACAATGGGTAGCTAGCCAAACAATGCTGGTTACCTAGCAACATGTACAGAGTGATGCTTCACTAGGACGTTGGCTCTAGTTTGGCATACCACAGGTGAGACCGCTCTGTCAAACCCTCAGTTCCGTATTACTCGCTGAGTTCAAAGATGAGTTCCACGAGTTGTGTATGAATTGTACCTTTTCTAGTTGTAACATGTTTTTTTAAACATTCCATGTTTTGTAGCTACTGGCTAGTTAATGATGTTAGCTAAACATAATATTTTTTGGAGCCGCACAACTTGTAAAACCTTTTGCTAAATGAATTCATGTTAGTTAAGTACTTTGAATTTAAAATATAGGCCACCCGAATTGTACAGACTCATGAAAATGCATTGTGTTACATAAAAGGTTAAATAACATCAAACCTTTACCTTAGATAAGTCCTAATAAAGACATTTCTTTGTCCAGATATCTGGCAACAACAGATCAGGTCAGAGAGCGCTTAAGACAACATACTAAAAGATAATGCAAAAGGCTGTCTGCTTCAGATAGAAAGTGCTTTTGACAGTGTGTGCTTTAGTCAGTTCTGTCCATTGACCTCAATTACTAGGCTTAATCTATGAAACCGGACCACAGTGTTAGGCAGAGTGTGCATTAAACAGAGTGGCTCTTCAGCGAAAGAGCGCCTTAGACAGAGGACGCTTTAGACAGAGGACGCTTTAGACAGAGGGTGCTTTAGACAGAGAATGATTGACTGAGTGCTTTAGAGTGAGTGCGCTTTAGAGTCAGTGCGCTTTAGACTGAGTGCGCTTTAGACTGAGTGCGCTTTAGACTGAGTGCGCGTTAGACTGTGAATGATTGACTGAGTGCTTTACAGTGAGTGAGCTTTAGACTGAGAATGTTTGAAACAGATATTGCTTTAGACTGACAATGCGTTAGAATGAGAATTATTTGTAATGAGTGTGCATTAAACAGAGAGGACTTAAGACAGAAAGGGCCTTAAGATAGAGGGTACTTTAGAAAGTGCTTCACTTCTGAACATGACTATTACTGGCCTGTGAGTGACATTGTGCATTACCTGTCAGGGATCTTTTCCTGCTCCTAAATGTTTCACATCCGGAGCATTCAGTGAACTTAGACCATGTGGTGAAGGTGCAGTCATCTTTACAGGGGACCCTACATGGTCTTGTCCTGGGAGGCATGGCGCCAACCCGTTGAAGGCACAAAACAATGTCCACCTGCTCCTCATCCTCCCGAAGGCAGCTTACACCTGGGGGAAAAGAAAAAAGGTCACCTGTAGGGAGGGACATAAAGGTCACCTGTAGGGTGGGGCATAAAGGTCACCTGTAGGGAGGGACATAAAAGTTACTTTGTTACTTTAAGTTAAATACTTTGATTCAACAACCAAAATTTCAAGAAAGTTGGGACCTTGCCCAAAATGGAAATAAAAACAGAATATAATATGTGAAGAAAGAAATGTGAAGAAAGAAAATAGTACATAAAAAACTGGAGACAAATTTGACCAACAATTACAGAGGCATGTGTTTTAGCAGTAACCAAGGAAAGTTATTTTGTAGCATTTTAAATTAACAGATTTTTAATTTCATCAAAGAGCACAATTTCCTAAGAAAAAATCTTGTTGGATTACTCCCAAAGCATCGCACTACTGAACACATTTTTACTCTGCACACTAATTGAAATGCATGTACATCAAACCAAAAATGTAAAGTCTTTGCTTGGTTGTAGATTGAAAAAAACGCTTGAGATTCCATCAGACTAAATTACAACATTCTCCAAAGTGGCATAGAAGAAAAAACATATTAAATCATTGAATCTATAAACATGGGAAATAGGTACAGCATTAGAATTGGAGATCAACATACAAATAATTTTTCACAAAGAAGGGGAGTCCGTCAAGGCTGCAACCTGAGCCCCACACTGTTTAACATTTATATTGACCAGTTAGCAGTGCAGTTGGACCAGTCATCAGCCACTGGCTTCCAAATGTAAAATTAGATTGTTAAATCCCCATTTTCTGCAGATGACCTAGTGCTTCTTTCACCCACAAAACTGGGGCTGCAACAGAAACTAGATCTCCTAGGACAATATTGCCAGATTTGGGCCATGGCAGTAAACCCCACTAAAAAAAAAAACAAATGCCAGGCAAATAGACACCACTTTACGTTAGGAAGCACAATCATAAAACATGCAATACACTTATCTCTGCATTAACATTACAGCATCAGGCAACTTATGAATTCGCTTGCTATGCCCTCTATGCATTTATAAAATAAATATTACAATTACAAAAACCAAAAGGAGACAATTGAGACACCCAAAGGAAAACACCCACAAATGCAATGCAGAATTAGTCCGATTCCAATTAATTACAGACACCCAAAAAAGGGGATTAAATTTTTTCATCCATCTCAAATCAAGCCCCGAAAACAACCTTCAATTCAATGTTCTAAGAACCCAAGAGCTGAACCCTGAAAAGATGTCAGCTGGCACAAAGACAAAAATACACCCAACACACTTCATTCTCAGACCAGCACTGCTTCCCAAACATCTACTGGGATCAACCAAATCAATCAACTCAAAAACTCTTATTTAGAACATTGGAACAGAGAAAGAAAAACACAAAGCAATCTAGCCCTAAACAGAGATTATGAATTGGCTGAATATCTTTCTACTGTCAAAGACAACTCCTGACACAGTACAGACTCAGTGACGACACCCTTGCAATTGAAAAAGGAAGACACCAAAAAAAAAAAAATTGGGGTTACTAAAGAAGAGGAATCCAGAGTTTGCAGTCATGGTACAACAGGTGAGGTAGAGACAGATGCACTTACTCCTGTGCATGTGAAAAATACACCTCCATAAGACATAAATATTATGAAAAATAATTGTATTTAATACCAAATATTTAGGGTTTGTGTGGCTCGAATGTGCAGAGGAAAACTGTCCAGACCAACCTGAAACTTATCCTGAATGCCACGTTTATCTAAAAATACTTTCAATTTATTAAAAAACAAATTTCTCCAAGACTTTAGGCAGAAAGTCCTGAACAGTGAGTAATCCCGCACGCACAAAACACACACATAAATCCTTAATTGTATTCATTCTAAACATGATTGTTATCCTTTTATGAATCCTTTTCTTATTACATTGTAAAATGCTTTGAAATTGGTATAGTCAGACAGGGGTATAGCCACACTGAACGATGGGTAGCTTTCTACATTGAGCACCAGTTACCTAGCCATTTATGTTACTAAAACTTTCCAGAATGAGGCCATGAAAATGGCTGCCAGTTTTGAAGTTTGCAAGTTATGCTAGCTAGCTACAGTACTGTTTATGCAGTGACAATTAAATGGTCCCATTCGACCATGAGACTTACTTTGTCAAAGGTAAGGCTTAAGTTATTTTGCTACCTTTTGCCAGCTATTTTGTCTTTTTTATGTGGGAGATATCTGGGTTAACTTACTCACAGTATACAGATGGACACTAGTTACAGCTGGGGCGACTGCAAGCCCACTTTACAATTTCACCAGACATTGTATATTTCACGTTAGGAATATGATAGGTACACTTATACATTTGTACATTTTAGTACACTTAAGTACAGGATTATATATAAGTACAAAATACTTTTAAATTTTAACTCTATATATTTTGTGTTCTAAATTACACTAAACGTGGATCCAAAATAACACACTTAAAGTATCCTCTTTTACATTAAATTGCCTGCCAGGTTTAACTGTTGCCTATAGCATGACTTCACTTTTGTAGGTAGAGACCTTTTGTAGGGAGAGACCATATTATGTGGCAGGTCAATATATTAGCTGACATTACTGAATTGGAAATGAGATAAAATATTGAATATAAGTCAGGAGCCCAGCAATGTCTTGACACTTTTTTCTTTTTCTCTGTCTTTATATTTCTGTTTCTCTATTTTTTCTTCCTCCCTTCCTTTGTTGTTCTTTTTTCCCGCACTGACAATGTTTCCACAGTCATTATTTTTAATGATCACATATTTACATTCATCATGAATTCTGACCAATAACTATGTTTTGTAAATGTCACTGGTATTTGACATAGCACTATTCCAATGATATTTAAATAGCACCTACACTAAAGGTCAGTGAAAACCTGATAAAGCTACACAAATCCATGTAATTGCAGCACACATTCATGAATTAGTTAAGAAATGAAAATTATTTCCTGCCTGCTTGGCCCTGCCGA
Organism: Novumbra hubbsi; assembly: GCA_016801125.1. Classification (NCBI taxonomy): domain Eukaryota; kingdom Metazoa; phylum Chordata; class Actinopteri; order Esociformes; family Umbridae; genus Novumbra; species Novumbra hubbsi. The sequence continues at coordinate 23,573 of JACXGK010005822.1, forward strand.
GTTGACTTTGTGGCATGACAGGGACAGCTGCCCCTGTCTAATATCTTCCTGGTTGAGCTGCAGATCTAGTTGCTGGCTGATGATTCCTGCTGCCCCTGTCTAATATCTTCTTGGTTGAGCTGCAGATCTAGTTGCTGGCTGATGATTCCTGCTGCCCCTGTCTAATGTCTTCCTGGTTGAGCTGCAGATCTAGTTTCTGGCTGATGATTCCTGCTGTCCCTGACTAATGTCTTCCTGGTTGAGTTGCAGATCTAGTTGCTGGCTGATGATTCCTGCTGTCGCTGTCCACAGCCAATCTGGTTGTTTTTGTTAACTTGGTTGTGCAGCAGATCAGGATTCTGTCTAAAGACTCTGTACAAAGCCTTATTGTATTGACCCACTGGTCATCTTAACATGTAAGACATTGTTGCAGCGCAAAAAGTTCTTCATTTTCTTATTGGCAGACTCAACAGCCTTGGCTTCTCAAATGACTTCCTCGTCTGGTTTCTGGTGTCTGGACCCATGGCGGTCTCTATGGGGGTGCCACAGGGTTCAATTCTCGGGCCGACTCTCTTCTGTGTTTACATCAATGATGTCATACTTGCTGCAGGTGATTCTTTGATCCCCCTCTACATGGATGACACCATTCTGTATACCTCTGCCCCTTCCTTGGACACGGTGTTGACTAACCTCCAAACGAGTTTCAATGCCATACAACTCTCCTTCCGTGGCCTTCAACTGCTCTTAAATGTTAGTAAAACTAAATGTCTGCTCTTCACCGATCGCTGCCTGCACCTGCCCACCTGTCCAGCATCTCTACTCTGGATGGTTCTGACTTAGAATATGTGGACAACTACAAATACCTAGGCATCTGGTTAGACTGTAAACTCTCCTTCCAGACTCACATTAAACATCTCCGATCCAAACTTACATTTAGAATCGGCTTCCTGTTTCGCAACAAAGCATCCTTCACTTATGCTGCCAAACACACGATCGTAAAACTGACCTTTAATTACTCTGCCACTATGTTATATTTATTGCCTTACTTCCCTTATCCTACTTCATTTGCACATGCTGTATACTGACTCCTCTACGTTATTATTGATTGTATTTTGTTATTCAATGTGTAACTCTGTGTTGTTGTATGTATCAAACTGCTTTGCTTTATCTTGGCCAGGTCGCAGTTGTAAATGAGAACTTGTTCTTAACTAGCCTACCTGGTTAAATAAAGGTAAAATAAAAAATAAAAAAATCAACTATGGTGTAGCACTTGAAGACTGACAATTGTAGAGTCATAACTTGGTCATAACTCTGTCATAACGATGTCATAACATACATTTCAAATAAAAATCATTGTCTATAAAAATTTACAATTCATGTCCTATTCAAATTTATATAATGTATGTTTTCATGGAAAATAAGAACATTTAAAAGTGACTCCAAAATGTAGTTTAACGGTAGTGTATATACACATGTACACACATAAACCGATTAGCCATAACATTATGACCACTGTCATGCCCTGGCTGCGAGCCCCTGGCCGTTTCAGGGCAAGACTAATAGTGAGGCCTCTAGCCCTCTCTATGCCATTGTGGGCTCCCCAGTCAGAGCAGCTGCATTCAGTTGACTCTGATTGGGGAGCCTACTTAGGCTAGGCTACAGCCACACCCAGTGTGGTTTATTGTTTGTTTGTATGCAACTTCACGGTTTGTCTTTACTTTAATTAAATTTCAGTGAATACGCTACATGTTATTTGTATTTCGTTTATATGTTTTCAGCTGATACATTCAGCTCCTTTCATTTCTACAAGTACAGTTCGTGTTGTCGTGTTTTCTGTTTATTGGATTAAATTCACTCTTTACTTTTGAATTATGTCTGCATTTGGTTCCACCGCACACTACAACCGTGACAACCACTCATTAATCACTAATCTAGTCATAATGGCACCGGTCAGTGGGTGAGATATATTAGGAAGCAAGTGTACATTTTGTCCTCAAAGTTTGTGTTAGAAGCTGGAAGAATGGGCAGGCGTAAGGATCTGAGCAACTTTGACATGGGCCAGATTGTGATGGCTAGACGACTGGGTCAGATCTCCAGAACTGCAGCTCTTCTGGGGTGTTCCTGGTCTGCAGTGGTCAGTACCTATCAAAAGTGGTCCAAAAAAGAAAGTGGTGAACCGATGACAGGGTCCTGGGTGGCCAAGGTTCAATGATGAACGTGGGGAGAGAAGACTGGCCCACGTGGTCTGATCCAACAGACCAGCTACTGAAGCTCAAGTTGCTGAAAAAGGGAATTCTGGTTCTGTTAAAAAATGGTCCGAACACAAGATATCACAGTTTGTTGTGTAGCCACAGACCAGTCAGTTTGCCAGTGCTGACCCCAGTCTGTCCACTGCCAAAAGCACCTACAATGGGCATGTGAGCATCAGAACTGGACCCCGGTGCAATGGTAGAAGGCCTGGTCTGATGAATCACGTTTTCTTTTACATTACAGCAGGATTACTGAGGAGAGTAAACAAGGTGACTCATCGATTACAGCAGCCCCCTGATTATCGTATTCACCCGTCGTTCCATGTTTATCTCCTCAGACTGGTGGTGGCTGGTCCCTCCAGAGTCCTGAGGTTTGGCAGGTTCCCCCGCCCCCCCTTGGACATTGACGGGGGTCCGGAATACGCTATCTGTGCCATCATGGACTCAAGACGTCGGGCGCGGGGCTTTCAGTACCTCAGGGAGAGGGAGGGGTAGAGCGGAGCTGGGAGCCGATCCCAACATCCCATCACTAACTCAAATAGCTGTCACAACAGTAAGGAGTTAAAACCGATGCTATAGTGTGCTTGTCAGACCAGCTAGCAGGTAACGGGGGAAAGACCCAAACACGTGGCGCGGAGCGTGGATGGAGAAAACAAAGACCAGGCAAAAACAGAAGCACAGGATAGGCAGGACCGGTACGGAGAAAACACTCAGGGAAGGAGTACTAGGACATAACGACTGGGGGCTGCCAAAGTGGCTGCGTTGAACTGGCAAAAACCAAAAGGTGAAGGAAAGGTTGAAATAGTCAGGTGCTGATAGAGCCAGCAGGTAGGTGTAATGGGTAGGTGGGTAATAATATGGGAAAAGGCATGCATGAGGCCAGGGTGCTAACATGGGAACAAAACGATAGGGACAAAAAATAGGCCCAGGCCGTGCCAGTGCTGCGTTAATTGCGTTAAATTATTTTACCATGTTAAACGTTTAAAATTGATCGCAAAGATAAACGCGTGAAATCCCCCTGCCCTATAAACAATGGTTTTGACAGTCTTGCGAGTCATAACCATTCATAAAACGCAATACAGGGCATAATATTTTAAAATATATAAGTCGTTAGAGTGTCGTGGCCATGTTATGACAGAGTTATGACCATGTTATGACACTGTCAAGTAAACTGTTACCCTAATAGTTGTAATATATGGACAGTAGATCTTATATTGAAGGTATACGATATGTAAGCCTAATGGTATGTCTAATGTGAAATATATAGACAGAACATCTTTTATTGAATGTATAAAAGGTACTGTATGTGATGTAAGACATTGACAGGTAAAATTTGTATTTAGACATATGTAAAAAAATAAAAAAACTTAATATACTGTTTGAAATCTAGTCAAGTGAAACAGAAAATATATCTAATTGGTAAGAAAGTACTTGTACTTATTTGTTTGTGACATTGAACTCTAGGCCAGTATTCAGAGTCCTAGAATAATGAACAATATAACTACATTCAACAGCGTCTATACATCTGTGTCGCTGCCATGGGACACCATACTGGGAGTCAAAGGATTAAAAAAAGCTTCTGTAACATGTGTATGTGACAGAAATGCAGAACAGCTTCAATGTTAAAATGTGTCAATTCAAAATAGAAGCTCTCAGATCATTTTGTGTGTGTTTTGAGTGCGCATGTGTTTGTGTCAAGTAAACCAATCAATTATTTCATGTGATTCCATTTTGTATGATTTTTTTGGATGAAGTAAAGGGATTTGCTAAAACATAGTGGCATATCTGATGGGCAGACTGTACATTTTAGAAATAGTGGCTTAAAACAAGAAGATATATAAACTGTAATATGACACTAAGACAAATTCATAATGGAAATATGTTTTTGAATAATTTAGAAATAAATCTGCAGAAAGACCAATTCAACTCTGTCTTTCATTGAAACAGATGGCTCATTCATTAACAAAAAACTCATGATCTGGCCAATTAGTTTAATGACTATTTCACTGACAAAGTGGAAATATTTGTGCTTGTTGCACTTGGAGACATATACAGTGGGGAGAACAAGTACTTGATACACTGCCGATTTGGCAGGTTTGCCTACTTACAAAGAATGTAGAGGTCTGTAATTTTTATCATAAGTACACTTCAAATGTGAGGGACGGAATAAAAAAATTATAATAATCAGCGAAAATCACATTGTATGATTTTTAAGTAATTAATTAGCATTTTATTGCATGACATAAGTATTTGATCAACTACCAACCAGTAATAATTCCGGCTCTCACAGACCTGTTAGTTTTTCCTCCTGTTCTCCACTCATCACCTGTATTAACTGCACCTGTTTGAACTTGTTACCTGTATGAAAGACACCTGTCCACACACTCAAACAAACTCCAACCTTTCCACAATGGCCAAGACCAAAGAGCTGTGTAAGGACATCAGGGATAAAATTGTAGACCTGCACAAGGCTGGGATGGGCTACGGGACAATAGGCAGGCAGCTTGGTGAGAAGGCAACAACTGTTGGCGCAATTACTCGAAAATGGAAGAAGTTCAAGATGACGGTCAATCACCCTCGGTCTGGGGCTCCATGCAAGATTTCACCTCGTGGGGCATCAACGATCATGAGGAAGGTGAGGGATCAGCCCAGAACTACACGGCAGGACCTGGTCAATGACCGGAAGAGAGCTAAGACCACAGTCTCAAAGAAAACCATTAGTAACACACTACGCCATCATGGATTAAAATCCTGCAGCGCACGCAAGGTCCTTTTCCGCAAAGGGGACAGGACGACTGCATCGCATTGAGAGGAGAATGGATGGGGCCATATATCGAAGATCTTGGCCAACAACCTCCTTCACTCAGTAAGAGCAATGAAGATGGGTCGTGGCTGGGTCTTCCAGCATGACAATGACCCGAAACACACAGCCAGGGCAACTAAGGAGTGGCGCCGTTAGAAGAATCTCAAGGTCCTGGAGTGGCCTAGCCAGTCTCCAGACCTGAACCAAATAGAAAATCTTTGGAGGGAGCTGAATGTCCGTATTGCCCAGCGACAGCCCCAAAACCTGAAGGATCTGGAGAAGGTCTGTATGGAGGAGTGGCCCAAAATCCCTGCTGCAGTGTGTGCAAACCTGTTCAAGAACTACAGGAAACGTATGATCTCTGTAATTGCCAACAAAGGTTCCTGTACCAAATATTAAGTTCTGCTTTTCTGATGTACCAAATACTTATGTCATGCAATAAAATGCAAATTAATTACTTAAACATCATACAATGTGATTTTCTGGATTTTTTTTTTAGATTCCGTCCCTCACCTATGATAAAAATTACAGAGACCTCTACATGCTTTGTATGTAGGAAAACCTGCAAAATCGGCAGTGTATCAAATACATGTTCTCCCCACTGTATATCCATAAATTATTCTGTATATGTCTTCCAGGGTGCACGTTTTATTCACCTGCAGGGGTATGTAGACAGCTGTGGTAATAGCAAAGCTGAATTCCCGTGGAAGGTAGAAGGGTCGTAATTTTATAGCAAGTAGCTCCAGTACTGGTGAACAGTGTGTTGAAAGTATAGCAACATCTAGCAACATCTGAGCGCCAACAGAAGTTAACCATGATGCAGACCCTCCGCCTTTATGTTCACCTAACTCCGAAGCTCTGTCATGTTGATAGATGGAGGGAATGGTCGGGCACCATAGGATCTAGCCAAGTCTCAACAAACGCCAGCACAAAGCAGTTTGCAACATCACGCTGGAAGTTAATGCGAAAGTGTAGTTTGTCAATTTTTTTGTCCAGGGATTGAACATTTGCTATTAAAATGCTCGATCACGACGAATGGCAGTATCTTGTAAAAGATCTAGAAAGGATACCGGTATATTTGCCTCTCTTCTTTCTCCTTCGTCAGCGTATTGGTAAAAAAATCTATCCCTAGCTGCTACCAGTTGTGTTAGTAAGGAGCCGAGCCACAGAACCAACATTGCATTGAGTGATAATGATATTACATCATATTAAATCATATTATGATATTACACTCCTGGATAGTATTGTTAAAAATTATATGTTTTGTAAACAGCAACCCATTGATAGCTCTATAAAACCTCACATCCTTGCTTGATGACTGTGAGAATGGTTTGATAATATCATCACACCAACAAGCGAACATTAGCTGAGCTGATGTAAAGGGATTTACATTAGGAAATTCTTTACAAAAAGCCAAAATGTAGTACAAGAAGAAAGATGTGTAGCTTTACATTGGTAGCTAGCCAGGTGTTAATGATTTTCATAGAAAATGTAGAAATAATTTACAAATGAAGCAGTCATACGTTTTTCTCTAAACAACATGAATTAAAATAGTTAATCAGGCAAATTGACTGATCGTTTCTAATAACAAAGGAAAGAACAGGGCCACAGATGAAGTCTATAATGGTTTAACTAGTGATTATAACAGTAAAAGTGTTGGATTCAGTTTAATAGCTAATCAGTGTAGCTTGTAAGCTGATGTTTACTTCTTCATAGTTAAACGACTCAAAACAGGAATATTATTGTTACTACAGACTGTATATAAACTGTACACAAAAGACAACCCATTCAATAATATTAGGTTCCTTTCAGCTCATTCAAGAATTCAACATAAAAAACTTCTTAACGTTGATTTAAATAGTGAAACCAAACATTTGGAATTGTGACTTGACTTGATCTGAGCATTAGGACCTAATTGAGACTTGCCCATTATTACTTGGGACTTTAAGGTTAAGAGACTTGCAAAAATGTGACTTGGTCCCATGTCTGGTTTTGGCAACAAGGTATTGATGTCGATCAAATCATACATATGCCCTGCTTAAATTGGTTGGATACATTTGAATTTAAGATACTCCTGAAATCATCGGAAATCATCAACTGATCAGGTTAAAAAGTGAAGCTGACCTCGTGCCTGCAGTCCGTCACCACAGGGCTCTGTTTGTCCGGCCATTCCGTGGCGTATTGAGTCGGGCACTAAGGTACAAATCTGCCATTTGTGTGTCTGCCACCTAGATGGAGGAGATACAGACAAGCAAACACAATGGACATTCAATGCAAATTTGAACATCTATTCATATACAGTAATGTGAAAAAACAAGGACACCCCATGAAATATTTTTTTATTTTTTAAGAAATATGAACATATCAATATTTGTACTACTTATTTCAAACAATATCTATAGATAAAGTTGATGTAATTGAACCAAAAACAATCACATTTTAACCAGGACATATATGCCATTTCATATTATAGGAAAGTGGGGTTATTTCAGCCAAAGGTTGCAATACCAGCTACTAGGGCATAAGACAGGGGTGGGCAAATATTTTGGCTCGGGGGCCACATCAGGATTTTGAAATGAAATGGAGGGCCACATTTGTTTTTGTAATTTGTTAATCATAATTGATTTGGAGGCCAGAAAAGGGCAAAAGTTAAAACATACATTACATATGTACAGTAGATCCCATATAAGGTGTAAATAGTAAAAATTCTGACTCAGATGTATAAG
>JACXGK010005823.1:0-18449 GCA_016801125.1 Novumbra hubbsi
GTTTGAATCGACACCGGGGCGTGGACAAACAGGAACCTAAGTAGGGCTGGTGATTAGTGATGAGGGACAGGTGTGAGCCGTTGAGTGTGTGATTGGTGACTGGATGGTTTGGTACAGTGATGAGCACATCGCTCAAAGCCACCAGGGGGTGTAGTAGAGGCGGAAAACAAGTCGAGTCAGGGGAAACCCTGACAATGATAATCCAATCTGGCAACCTGTAGGGCTTGGGCGACAGTTTTGAAATAATATTGGGTTGTGTTCAATTAGCTTTAACACCACAAGAATGCACCAGCATCGTATGGCATTTCGTTGCATGATAGCAAATTGTTCTCTCAGCAAAATGACATTCGGTCCACGTGACGTTTGTGCCCTTGAAAAGATAACGGCCGTTTTCCATGTGGCCAGAATTGCCAGTGAGCACAGAAGTTGGTTCACTGTCCATTGGTTCCATTGGTTGCATAATAGGAGGCCATTTTTGTAGCGTCATTCCGACAGCTCCTTAACAACATCGCGGGGAGGCTTGATTTGCAATATTGACTATTTGGCCCATTGGCGTAATTGCTGAACGCTTAAACACATGATCGTTCAGGAAAGAGCGTGTTTCCTTCTGCAAACAGATAATATTAACAGGAATGACTTGGTGCCTCATAAATCGCTGTATGCTCGTCCAGTGTAGCTTAGTGTGGCACCTCCAAAGCCAATGTTGTAGGTCCAAGTCATACAAGGATCCGAACTAATATGTATGCTGTCACTTTAAGTTGCTCTGGTAAAGAGTGTTTTTTAAATAAAGAATGTTCATTTAAAAATAACTAGTAATTTTGGCCAAGACAAGCTGGGAATATTTTTCACCTCGGACACATTTATAAATGTACAGGGAAATGTTTGTGAGATTGCACTGTTTGGCCCGGCCTATCTCTTCTGGGTCGGTAATATCGGAACCTCCCCCAACACCAAACCCCCAACTCTATGCCAAACCCTGGCAGCGAAAATCACTCACCATACAGTGTTTGGGATGGTACTGCCGGGTTATCTGGATGGAGCTGAGAGATGGAGACCTTTAAAGGCAAATACCCCGCTCGCCCTTGCATTATTCATGGCCTACTTAAGCTGGTAGGGAGGCTGTGGAGAGAGATGTCGTGGTGGGTGGGAAGACAAACGTGTGTCAAAATCCTCTGAATCCCCTTAATCCTGTGTTAGATTTTCATGTCATAACGCCCACCTAAGCATAACTAAGTGTGGGGGTAGTTCTTTGTGGGTGTGGGGGCAGTGATAGTGGAGCCTCTTTTGTTTTGGTGGAGGGGATGTGACTGCAGTTCCACCGCATGTCAACCACTCCAATTTGACTTTTCCCCAATCTATTCAGATTTTTTGCCCCGGTTCTCAGGATCGTAGAGTTATTATGCAAAAATGATTCATTAAACACAATAAACAGGCACTTGTTGCAAAGCCACAGTGTTGACAAACGCACCCAGGGCAGTATGGTGCAGTGCCGAGCAGATTGCTCCAGTGAGCGTGTATTATTAGCACAGCTAATTGTCATAGGGGCTCAGAGTGGTCAGTTTGCTCATCTATGATCCACGTGAAACCAGGACACACGCACACCCACAAACACACAAGGTTTTCGTTCTTACTTCAACGTCCTTTGGTAACCCCGATTCCATATTTGAGATTCAAATTTGAATAACTCCAGTAATGTGCCTGTGCTGATAAATGAATCTACCTTAAGAACTCTAGTTGCATTGACGCAGGTGAAGAGCGAGACAGTGACTTCACTGCTGCTAGCTTTTTAAAGCCGTTCTAACAGGCACGTCTGATTTGTACCCTCAACCTAAATTTGTGATAATGAGATGGAGGGAACGAGCGACAATACACAGAAAGCTGCAGTTGCAGTATTGGTATCACAAACATATAAGGCATAATGTGTACATGCATGCATTTTCCAACACTGTGGGGACTTACTGTAGACCTTATCAGAAATCATTATGAGACGTTATGGTCTATTATATGACGTTATTAGTCCAATGGCTCTTGGACTAATGCTATGATTACTGTTTCTCCCAATACTCTTTCTCTTGATTTGCTCTGATAACATTCTTCTAAATGATGTGCAGATTTCCCCTTGACCATTCTTCCTTCCCTTGTCTCCTTGACCATTCTTCCTTCCCTTGTCTCCTTGACCATTCTTCTTTCCCTTGTCCCCTTGACCATTCTTCCTTCCCTTGTCTCCTTGACCATTCTTCCTTCCCTTGTCCCCTTGACCATTCTTCTTTCCCTTGTCCCCTTGACCATTCTTCCTTCCCTTATCTCCTTGACCATTCTTTTTTCCCTTGTCTCCTTGACCATTCTTCCTTTCCTTGTCTCCTTGACCATTCTTATTTCCCTTGTCTCCTTGACCATTCTTCTTTCCCTTGTCTCCTTGCTTTTCCTATTTCCTCTCTCAGTGCACGGTGTGGGACTGGGACTCCAATGGGAAACATGACTTCATTGGTGAATTTCAAGCCACGTTCAAAGAAATGAGAGGTGCAATGGACGGGAGACAGGTAGGTTTAACCTTCACCTGCTGTGTGAGTGCTGACTGGTAGGCTGAACATTTACCCGCTTTGTGAGGGTTGGCAGGTAGGCTGAACCTTCATCCGCTGTGTGAGTGTTGACATGTAGGCTGAACCTTCCTCCGCTGTGTGAGTGTTGACATGTAGGCTGAACCTTCATCCGCTGTGTGAGTTTTGAAATGTAGGTTGAAGGGTTGTGTGAGTGTTGAAAGGTTTCTGGGGGTTATATTTAGCCTGCAAAGGCGTCAGTTCAGTGAAATTATCATTTAAAAAGGTGTCTAATTGTTCCCATTACCATCTTGTTTGTTTTATCTGGAACCATCCAAATAAGGAAAATTGTGCATGTTTTAGTGTGTATGCACATCTACCCCCTCATTTCACTATCCATTTACCTCAGATTGAATTGGTCAATCGGTTGTGGCTGAAGAAACAGGCTATGGTGTGGTTCTGTGCCCAGTGAACAGCCCGTCTCCCCAGAGGATGAGGCGTGGTGGCAGATAGAAAGTGGGTTAGAGAGGCACAGCTCATGTAGGTGGCTGATTACAGATTTGTTTCCATCCAGGCTTCTCTAAAGGTGTTTCTAGAATTCTCTCCCTGGACGACACTGACATGCGGGTAGCTTCCCAAACGGTCTCCAAACCGGGTCACTCGTAATTCTGCATGCTACTGCTCTCGGCTCCATTTGCCACGGGGAGGGACAGATGCAGTGGCCCAACATTTGAGTACCCCTTTTCATTTTCATGTTTAGTTTCATGTCAGCGGGTGCAGAGGAAACTTCAGCACTCCTGCAGAAAGAGTAAGACAGAAGCTTAAACAAATGACGTTGTGTCTCTTGGCCAGAGGCCTCTCCTGTGTATGATAGCCAGAATATAATAGGTTTGTTCACTCTATGTAAGTTGTATTTCACAATAACCTCTCTCTCTGAATCAGAATGACTTCTAATTGCAAATCAATGACAGAACACCTGCAATTAAATAGGTGGAGATGCGCTTAGATAGTGGAAGGTGAGTGGTGATTTTCTAACGTATATTGATTTACAGCCTATGTGCTTGTATACTGTATCTACATGCAGGGACTGCGTGCTGCATTGTGCTGCTAGTTAGTTGACAGTTTGGAGGTGTCTTGATTAGTCTCTTGGGGACAGACGGCCGGTTGCTAAAGACACAGGACAGAAGCTGTTCAGGTGAGGGGGGGGGGGGGACTTTGTTTCAACCTGCACTCCACCAGCTGTAGAGAGAATAAATGGCCCATGGCAGGTTTTGAGGGGAAAGTACAACAATTCATTTGTAAAGCCGGGTCGGGATTGATGGGATGATCTCCCGTGCGCTTGGCGGCCGCAGGTGGTTGATCCACGGGTTTACCTGCTTTATGTGACGTCGTCCTCCCATCTGAGGTGGAGACTGTGAGAGCCGATGGTCCTTCGGAATGTGAACGATGCAGCCGAACTAACAGCTGAGCCCCTCAATCTTAAGGGGGAGAGGTGTGTGTGTTGGGGGGGGGGTGTCAACCTCTCCCGCTCTCCTTGGAGGTCACTAGTTTGCATGGCTGTTCTGTCGTGCCTGGTGTTTTTCCTGCTTAGAAGTGTCTGAAATGAAATGGATCTGTGGAACACATTACTCAACAGCGAGACCGTAACAATACATAGACATCTTAATTAAATGATGAATTAAGCAGTGAGGTAATCCTGTGATAACATTAATAATCACATTTTAAGAAGACAGATTGAAGGCACGCAAGGTTTAGTCATTATTATGAAGACAACTGCCTGACTCTGTTGTGGTTCTACTGTTGGAAAAGTCTGTTGGTGGTTCTACTGTTGGAAAAGTCTGTTGGTAGTTCTACTGTTGGAAAAGTCTGTTGGTAGTTCTACTGTTGGAAAAGTCTGTTGGTGGTTCTACTGTTGGAAAAGTCTGTTGGTAGTTCTACTGTTGGAAAAGTCTGTTGGTGGTTCTACTGTTGGAAAAGTCTGTTGGTGGTTCTACTGTTGGAAAAGTCTGTTGGTGGTTCTACTGTTGGAAAAGTCTGTTGGTGGTTCTACTGTTGGAAGTCCTTTGGTTATTTTAAGTTAATTACACCGGAATTATACAGTTTATTGTTTACGCTTCCTTCAAAATTACCTTTTTATTAGAGATCAGCCTTTATGTACAGTTAAGGACAGCTTGACTTTTACATTTCAAGTTTGGTATTTGCAAGTTCATTATGTTGCCTTTTGGTTCAAGCCATGCACCAGCATTTTATTTGTAGTCGCATTTCCCCAGTGTACAAGCATGCAAATGGAGCAGCTTCCATTGAAACAGGAACAAGAAAGAGTGCATTTAATTAACAAGCGCTTCCTAGCGAAGACGACAGGTGATGACGCGTACAGCTGTCGGCTGCTGGACGGGCTCTCCTTCATCAGGCCAACCGGCTCCGCGCTCATGCAGACATCCGCGTCTTCATTAGCATACAGAAAGTGCTCACGGCTGAGACGTCGGGGCTAATTACATAACACTGTGGCTCCCTTTGCCGTCAGACAAATGCTTCTTAAGCTCTACAGCTATTTTTATGTGCGTATAAAGTGCTGTGCAAAAGTCGTAGGCACCAGAAACTTAGACTAAGACCAAGGCTAAGGCTGTTTTTGTGTATGTTTGTGTGTATATATATATATACTGGTATATTACAAATATTACATTTTACCTATTAAATGCCAGTCATTCAGGGACCTGTAACCAGACATATATCAACTTGGACAGAATGTGCCTGGGATTATAGGTAGGTGGTGTTTAGGGTTTTATACACGGAGACATTTGAAATGATTGGAATAATCTTTTGAGTCATGAATGGATAATTCTCCCGTCATTAGTGACAAACAAAGACCCTGTAATATCTCCGCCTGCTTGGATTTCCTATTCCCGAACACGCTCTGAGGTACCCTTCCCTCAACACCTCTCCCGGCTAGATCACATCGTGGCATTTCACTGCATTGTCAGACGTCGCCCACCACCATGGTTCCATGTCATCCTATGGGACTATGCAGTGCATTCATTATGTTGTTCATTTGGAATGAACAGCCTCCTCAAATCAACTCACACATGGCTGACACTATATTACTTATGCTAATGACTTTTGTTCTCACCATGTTTTTCATACATCACAGGTTCAGTGGGAGTGTATAAACCCCAAATATAAGATCAAGAAAAAGAATTACAAGAACTCTGGGATCGTCATTCTCAATCAGTGCAAGGTGATTCACTCTGCTCTCTTCCTCTCACTCTTTCTCATTAACACTCACATATGCTAATTTTCTCTGCACATTTTCCTTCCTTTTTTCCTGCCTTACTCAACCCACCACTTTCTCTCGCCTGGTGCCTGAGTCTCATTGGCAGACAGGTCCAGAATTGAATCCAGTAATGCATCCCTATTTTGGAAACTGTGATCAGATGGAGTCTGACTAATATGCCATTTCCTCCATCTGCCAAACTCACGTATGGCTGTTAAATTAGTTTACAATTGGCCCTTCTCCGTTGTCTCAGTTGGCAGATTGCTGTTTTCCAATGCTGGCCAACATGTAAACCCAGTTGTAGCAAATGCTGTATGGAGAATACAAAGTCCGATCTAGTGTCATTGTTAATGGCCAACATTACAGTGGCTCTCTTTTAAAAAAAGGAGTAAGATGATCTTCAGTGGTATGGTAACTGTGCGTCCATCTTGTGTCTCCCATGATTGAGCCAGTGTGGACAGGCGAGTGCTATAGTCAACAGTTATCTCTTCTCCACAGATCATCAAAATGCACTCTTTCCTGGATTACATCATGGGAGGTTGTCAGATTCAGTTCACAGTGAGTTCACACTCTCGCACGCATTCGAACATGCATGCCTCATGTTCACACAAGTTGTCTTTTTTTGGGTTTGGTGACGTAAATGACAGCTGGTCTTAACCGGGCGTCATATGTGCTCCATTTGTTCCCCCTTCTTCGTGTTCTTCATCAGCCTGGTGGTTACGATGGTAAGCCTAGATGTCAGTTGTGGAAACGTGTGCAAATAATCCACTTTTGGGAAAAAAAATATCTCCCATAATTAGCTGCGGCTTTCGAGACTCGCTTTCCCCAAGTCGTGTACTCGGTGGTGGGATAGTAGTCACCGGTGGGACCACCCCGGCCCCCAGGCCAGCCGTCTGAAAGCAGGGTCTGTGAGAAGGTCTTTAGGGGGGTCTCCTTGAGGGATACTTAATTGGACAGGAAAGTGTTCTTGCAACCCAGCGAACCTTACTTTAATTATGGCCACCTAAATGTTGAATTGATGATGAAATTGAAACGGGCTCTCGGATTCCCTCGGTGAGCGCGTTAGCGTCTCTCTCGGTGCCAGGCTCACCGGCAGATCAAAAACACTCTGCGTTGAACCCGAGGTGCATTTTGTCCACGGGGAGACGGGCGCGAGAGACAGAATCAAGCGCGAGTCTGATTTAATACAGAAACAGGGGGGCAGGTAGAAGAAAGAGGTGGATGAAAGGCCTTGTGGAAGAGAACACGGCGCTAGCGCACCCAGGGTGGTGTGTGGAGGTCTCCGTGCCGGGCGGAGGTGTGACGGGAGGGGGCATACATTTGAGCTAATTGTCATTAAGCTGCTCTTTGATCGCCACTTCCCAGGTAGCCATTGATTTCACCGCGTCGAACGGGGATCCGCACAACAGCTGCTCGCTGCACTACATCCACCCCTACCAGCCTAACGAGTACCTGAAAGCCCTGGTGGCGGTGGGGGAGATCTGCCAGGATTATGACAGGTGAGGCCTCAGAAGTCACGTAGCGTCGTTAGCGAGTCCAAAACACAGCCAGCCAAAGGCCCGGCGGCTGTTATGTACAGGGCCAGGCTTTTTTTCCTGGTGCATCTCGATCGGCTTGGCCTTAACCGACCGTGTTTGGATTAATCGTCACTCCCCTTTAACTGTCAGAACAATTCAGTTTGTTTCTAGAACTTTAGTCCCATCTGTTGGGTGAAATCTGGGCAGGTTGCCTTGGAGAGGTTCAGTTCGTAGTGAGATGCTAATCAGTTCTAGATGCTTCTATATGCACTGCTCAAAAAAAGTGAATAATAAAAGTGAATAATCGTGACAGAATAACAACTTATGGGATGTTATGTATCGGTGCGTCCGATGCCTCCAAGTAGCGCCACAGACTCTCCAGGAGCTCACTGAGGCCCTGATCCAGGTGTGGGAGGAGATCCCCCAGGACACCATCTGCTGTCTCATCAGGAGCATGTCCAGACGTTGTCGAGAGTGCATACTGGCACGTGGGGGCCACACACACTACTGAGTCCATTTATAAGTTGTTGTGATGAAATTCACGCAAGTTGGAACAACCCGGGATTTACATTTTCATTTAAATTTGAGTCACTTAGCTGACGCTCTTATCCAGAGCGACTTGATGAGTGCATTCCTCTTAAGGTGTCTTGGAAAACCAACATCTGACAATCATAGTAAGTATGCTTTCCATCTTTGAAACCATTAGTTGGCAAAATCCTTGGGTGGTGGGGGTGAGAGGGTACCCAAGTTAATTAAGATACTCCATTTTGTGATGAACGATAAAACGAGTTTGAATCCAACCCTTACTCGTTTGGTGATTTTGATTTCCAGTGACCGTTGTTACGTCATTATGTACTCAACGAATTACACAATGTACTGTATAGACTTTGATCTGGAATACATTTTGTTCATCGACACCCGATGTGATTTAAGTGTTCCCTCTCCTTTTTTGAGCCGTGTTTATGTGTATAATTAATTATTGACCAATAGTATTCCATGTCTTTGTGAGATATTCAGTGTAATCGATAGTTATAACGGCCAACAAAAACCACAGTAACACATGGCACACAATGCTGTACAATGACTTGATACTTTTACAATGTGAAAATGTACTGTAGCTCTCCAGTGGCTTAAAAGGAAATGTAGAGGATAAGGAACTAAGACTCCATAGTAATCCTGGACTGACATCTGAATGGACTCGTTTATGGATACTAGGTCAATTCTAATAAACCATTTATTTCTGTTCCTGCAACTTTAATCCAGTGACAAAATGTTCCCAGCGTTTGGATTTGGTGCTCGGATCCCACCTGACTTCAAGGTAATTTCTAACGCTGGTTTTAGATGGGCAGTGACATAGTTAAGCTGTGACATGGTTGGGCTGTGACATAGTTAAGCTGTGACATGGTTGGGCTGTGACATAGTTAAGATGTGACATGGTTGGGCTGTGACATGGTTAAGCTGTGACATGGTTTGGCTGTGACATAGTTGGGCTGTGACTTAGTTATGCTGTGACATAGTTGGACTTTGACATAGTTGGGCTGTGACATAGTTGGGCTGTGACATAGTTGGGCTGTGACATATTTTGGCTGTGACATAGTTAAACTGTATTCACCAGCGCAACACTTTTGGCTAACGATTTGTGATTAGCAGTTTGGAAAAATTGGAGTTTCAATAAAAAATTCAGTGTTACTCCGCAAACGATCCTAACAACGAATATACTATAATGCTGCGTGTGTGTGTGTTCTTGTGTGTGGGCCTGTGTTTGTACTGTACACTATTGCTACTGTATGTCAGTGAGGATGATAAATAGGCAGCTATGTGTTTTTGCTCCTCCAGGTTTCCCATGATTTTGCTGTGAATTTTAATGAGGACAACCCAGAATGTGCAGGTAGGTGATTCGCCTCAAACTGATTACTGAGGTGCATCCTGCCTTGAAATCACAGACTGTCAAAATATATATTTTTTAAAACACTCATCACTTGCTTGGGTTAGGTTACAGTAAATTAGCTACAGTAGTAATAGCAGAATCTTCCTTTTGTTATGAATACATTTTAAATAATAAATGGCGTACAAACATTATCCAAATCCTGTGGCCACGCTTGCCTCACACTATTTCCTCCCAAACATTTTCATATTGTATGGGATGCATGATATAGGGTTATAAAAAAGATCTTAATAGTGGTGTTAGTAGTATTAGTAAAATAGAAAAGGCTTGTAGAAAATGTTGTACAGCCATAAGATTTGCATTTAATCCCACAGACATGGTTTCACAAAACTTCATACCTAAAGGATGTCAATGCAGACCGGCTTGGTAACAGCCTGTCTTCCATTTCTGACACAGTATACTATAAGCACCTGCAGTATACTAACAACCTGATGTTATCAATTAGAATAAACTTACTACAGCAGCTTCTGTCTGCAGGTGCTTTAAAAAAAGTTTGAATGACATATTCCAATTTTCCAATAAAATATATTTTTTTCGTAATTCAAATCTAAAAGGTAAAAAATTTGGTACTATACATTCTTTGTTCTAATATTATGAGATACTGGATTTGTGATTACCATGTGCTGTATGACATTATCATCTAGATAGAAATAAAAATTATTCAAATGGTTTCACTATGGGTAATGAATATAGACTATATGATGGATTTAAACTACTGAAAAGATTTTACTTTTCCAAGATATCATTTTTTTAAAGATGCACCTGTATACCTACGGACAACATTTTAAATGGACAGACATTTAAAAGAAGAGGGATTCATCAAATTATTCTGCAACCGTTTTACACACACCTGTAGGAGATCACCATTGATAAATAATATGTACAATCATTGCAGTTTGCTTGAATAGTGAAAAAAACATCACTAAATAGAAAAGACTTAGGATATTTTAAGTGTCTTTGTCATTGAGATTTACTATGTTGTGCAAATAGCTTAAAGGTCTAAGGCCTTTTTGGGATTTAAAAATCCGCCAGGCATTATCTTGAACTTTTGACCTCTCTACCTTAAAGGAGGTCATCCTTTAAGGTAGAACAATGTCCTTCATATTGTGGATTCTGAAAACCCTTAACTTGAAGAAGGATGAATAGATAACATTGTTTGAGAAGACATAATGAGTATATTAGTGAAAATGTGTGAGGAGAATATAAAAAAACGTATGTTGACATGTAGCACATAGTATCCTCCAACAGGTAGGGCTTTTTATTTCACATTTGGACATCCCCAGAGTTTTAAAACCACTACAAATTGTTTATTGTTTGAAAATGTAACATATTATACCATAAATCTGCATTATTTCTTCTGAAAACTGTAAAATATCAACCAAAATTTCAATTTATTTTATGCAATCAGTATTGCAGTGTTTTTGTGGTCAAGATTTGGAAGGTTCCAGCTTTACAGAAAAACACAAACGACATGTCATTCTTTGCCGCAGACTGTCCCCTACAACGTGGAACTGTAGGCTTCTATATTTATTAATTCCGAAGATATGAATATAAGTGTAACAGGTGCGCTTTTCAACCCAAAATTGCCTCTAACGGCCTGTAAGAGATTTCGGTCGAGATATGGAAGGCTTCTACTTTGCAGAAATACATAAACGACATGTCATTCTTTGCAGCAGACTGTCCCGTACAACATGTACATATTTGTAGGCTTCTATCCTTCACAAATCTGGAGATATGAATAGAAATGTAACAGGTGTGCTTTTCAACGCAAATCTGCGTCAATCGCGATTTAAAGTTCCCTCATGTTGTCAATGTACCAATGCCATTATTGTAGTCCTGCACAATGAATGAGACATACGTTCCACCTTCAGAAAGAATGAGACATATGTTCCACCTGCTGAACAATTAGACATATGTTCCACCTGCTGAAAGAATGAGACATTTGTTCCACCTGCTCAAAGAATGAGTCATATATTACACCTTCTGAATGAGACATACATTCCATCTTCAGAAAGTATGTGACATACGTTCCACCTTCTGAATGAATGAGACATCTGTTCCACCTTCTGAATGAGTGAGACATCTGTTCCACCTTCTGAATGAATGAGACATACGTTCCACCTTCTGAATGAATGAGACATACGTTCCACCTTCTGAAAGAATGAGTCATGCGTTTCTCCTTCGGCTATGCCAACACATATAACAACATCATCTACACATCATATATTACCTGCAAATTAAATTTTTGAAGCTGTTCTTTTCACAATATAATTTTGAGCTGTTTTGTTATGTTCATCTGGGTGGCATCAGTTAATCCGTCTGTTTTCAGGAATCCATAAATGTCAAATAAGTGAATAAACTCCTCTTGACCACAATCTGTTTGAGTGATGGTGTATGGAGTGTGTATGTTAATTTTGTGAGCTTTTATCTACTAGTTCATCCTGGGTGAAATGCCAGATGGATAAGTCATTTTAGAAAAAGCCTTGTTGCACAAACCTGAAGTAGGAGTGGTACTTGGATTTGGAACAGAATGGCATTTCTGATCTTCGTTTTGAATGTCAAAATGACACCTGCTGAGCCACTCTGTACATTCTTCTAAAAGGTCTCACCTGTCTATAAAAATGCATTTTCTGACGCGCAGCTTATGGTAACTTTTTTAGCAGAGGATCAGCCTCCCAATAGATTTCCCATCATCTTCATCTGTCATAATATAGTATTAGTAACATATATATACATATAGCTGCAGTGCACTTATGAACCAATTCTTGACATGTGTGGCCCCATCTACAAATAACCAACCAACAACAAAAACCTGCTCACCCCCATTGACGTCTGTATTCTGCTGCAGTCCAAATGTACCATCAACTCAGGCCAACTACTGTACCTTGACAACACTTTCATTGTGGTCCTGCCATGTCTGAGAGGTTGTGTTTGTATGTCTGCCTTTCTTTTGTTTAAACCACAATAAGAGTTAAAGGAACCACGCCGGAGTCCCAGCATGTGGCCCACTGTTTCTAGCCTGACTTCCTCCACCACTGCCCGGCAGGCATGGGAGCCTTTAGCTCTGCTGTAAAAGCACTGACGGGTCTGACAACTTCTTCCAAATCATGAACCATGTATCTGGCTCTGCAAATTCGGACCCAGTGTAACCTGTCACTGGATCAATTGAACAGTACATGAGTGGAACGTCACCATACACAGTACCCAACGGACTACATGAAAGTTCAGCAAAGCCTGACACACACCGTATCGATCTCTGTTTTGACGGCCAACGCCGTTCAATTAAAATGAAGTCATGATTGAAGTACTAATCGCTTCTTATCACACTCATTCAAATATTTCAAAGACATACCTAAAACGCTTGTTCAGGACAAACAGTTCACAAGTAAAAATATTGCCTCTAATTATTCAAGCTCTGTTAATGTTTGTTTATGTGGATCATTGTGTGTGCCAGTTGTACCAGTTGGGTCTCTGCTCTTTTTCCGCTCTTTTTGGTTTTGTAAGCCTGCAAGAAGAAATTTAAGGATGTTTCCCTTCACTTGCTTTGTGCCTCGTGTCCAACTCTAACCATGACAGTTACACATATAACATGAGTCTCTACTCTGTTGGCCTATTTCTGCCACCGATGGAAACCCTTTTATATAAATTCTGAAAAGACTGGAATGTCTGTGTGTCATTCCTCAAACAATTTTTATTACCTTAAAATGTCTCAGGTCAGGATGTTACTTATACTGCATACAAATCTAAATGTCTTAATTCTAGGTTTTATAACATGTACACATTAAATCCTCATAGTTGACCCTAGCTTTTTGGGGACCGGTTAGGTAAGATTAGGATTTGATTATGATTGGGGTTTGGTTCAGGGCAGGGAGATGGAGAACATGTTCTGGGTTAGGGGTTCCAGGCCTCACAAGGGTAGAAAAACAAACGTGCGTGTGTGTGACAATGAGGTCTTTCAATGGAGGCCTTACAGTGGAAACCTTACAGTGGAGCGCGCAAAAGAGATTGCTCTTCTGGATATGCCATAACTGTTTCAAAACCATGACTGTTTAAAGCAACACAAGCAAAACTATTTCAATGGTGACCAAAAAGCAGTAAGATGTGAAATCCGGAGGGTAGAACAAAAAGGCGCGTGACATCATAACAGCATGGTTGGTGTTATCATCGAGGGATAGCGAAATGAGTCACAACTGGGTTAACAACAGGTTTGTTGCAGCCCATCTTCACATAACTTTAGCTACACTGTCACACTGTCTAAGAATAGAGCCCGAGCTTCTCAGCTTTCCTCCTCTCATTAACTGGTACTGGTCCTTCTCAATTGTCTTGATCCTTTTGAGTGGCGCCTTGGTTGGGTGGAGAGCCGCCAGCCAGGATCTCGAGCTCCTTGCCAAGGCGGCGCCAGGAATAACTCAGCTTCAGTTCCCATCTGCCCGGCAAGCGTCCAGCCCCCCCCCAACCTGAAGGCAGAGGGCGTAGCTTGCACACTTCCTCATTCAGGGACACTGACTGTAGTTCAGATGCTCTTAGGAGTTGTTGGGTGTGGGTGTGTGTAGAGTGTGTGTTCATGTCTGCTTGTGTAAGTGTGGGAAGAAGGGGGAGCAAGAACAGTAAAGTATCTCTTCACTTCAAGTCTTAAGTCCCCTTGTCATCTGTGTGTTTACTGAGGAGTTGTAGAGAGGTCAGTAATCATTTCAAACATCAACTGGTGTTGGTGTCAACGCTTCATACCCCTTGAACACACACACACACACACACACTACCGTGAGCCTGACACTGGTATGAAGTGTTTGTGTGTGTGCATGTGTGCCATGAATTAGATATTGTCGGAAGTGGTTCTTAATTAAGAGATCCTTGTAGTTGTGAGAGGAGAGGGAAGCTGTAAAGCTGAGCTACCATTCGCGGAGTGACAACTTCTCCTAACATCGAAATATTCTAAAATATTGTACAGCTCAAATGCACCATAAAGATGTTAACAACTGTGTCCTTTGGTATTGGTAGCATTTCCCCACATGGCCTGAGTTCTCCAGATGTTGCTACAAGACTACGTGTATGTTAGTGTTACTGTGGGCTATCCTGTTTTGTAACAACTAACGTCCATGTCTTTGGGTGTGCAGGTATCCAAGGGGTCGTGGAGGCCTACCAGAATTGCCTTCCTAAGCTCCAGCTTTACGGCCCCACTAATATCGCCCCCATCATTCAGAAAGTAGCCAGCTCTGCCTCACAAGAAATGCACACCAAGGAGGCCATGGTAAACTAGCTTTCAGTCCTCTCCTCGGAACAAACTGATTGCAAGGGTTCAATGGAAGATTTGCTCAACCTTTTAAAGCCCACCTCCTAAAGTGCACCTCCTACACACACCACCTGCTCCCCCTTTTGCTCCCCAGTCACTGACGGTCCTCCTTTACCTCTGCAGCAGTATTTCATTCTGCTCATCCTGACGGATGGGGTGATCACAGACATGGCGGACACGCGCGAGGCCATTGTCCAGGCATCCCACCTCCCCATGTCCATCATCATCGTGGGTGTGGGCAGCGCCGACTTCAGCGATATGCAGATGCTGGACGGAGACGACGGGATCCTCCGCTCGCCAAAAGGCGAGCCCTGCCTACGAGACATCGTCCAGTTCGTCCCCTTCCGCAACTTCAAGCACGTGAGTGGCCGTATAACTGGCAGGTTCAGCCTGACGCCACGGGGAGCCTGTCAGGAAGTGACGCGTTCCTCTCTGTCCCTCACCAGGGCTCGCCTGCAGAGCTCGCCAAAACTGTTCTGGCAGAAGTCCCCAACCAGGTGGTTGACTACTACAACAACAAGGGCATCAAACCCAAAGTGCCCAGTGAGTTTGAGTCTTCTAGGACGTTTGCCCTGTGAGCAGGCAGGGGAGCTAGGCGTCCACAAGCGGATGGCACAATACGCTGACTGAACGGTTGAATATTTTGCTCTTTGGTTTGTTTGTTCATTTAGTTGTGCATGTGTGGCCCCAGAGGCTTGCATCTGTTAAGCAACTGTATCAGCTGTAAGGAAGGGAAGACAAACGCAAACAACCAAACTGACAGCCTGTAGACGAGCCTTCCACCGGGATTCTATAGAGGAGGGAATGTACGGAACAACCCCAGTTCCTTTTTATAAGTGTTTGTTAAGATTTTGGTAAATTTCGTAAGATTAATACCCTGTAAAGCATTTTGGACCCCAGCACATGACCTAGCTACCTGCATTAAAAATGTCTACGCCCTCAGAAGTCCTTTTTGCAAATGGAAGCATGGACTGTTGTTTTGCATGCTGCTAATAAAGCAGACTATTTTCACATTGTTAATGTTGTTTTCTTAGTGAAGAATAACGTTTACAGTTTTGTGGAGATGAAGGACATTTTACTCTGAAGCATGTTGACATGTAAACAAACTTGTGTGAGTAGACATTAAAGCACAACTTGACTTTTCTGAGAAGTTCAGCTTAGTATATTATGGGGACATTATTTGCAATTGTTATGTTACATTGAAGTATTCTGTGAAAAAGTATTATAAATTACTTATAAATAAAGCTTTATTAAGATTGCCTGGTTTGTAATTTGTTGAAAAATGTGTTGCAAACATATCATTAAAATCTGGTTATTACCATACTAGTAATTGTACCTTTATTTCATTTCCACTATATTATTTTTAAAGCAATTTGCCATCAATTACTTTTAACATTACTAAATGTTACTGCCTCGAGGGACAGAAAACCATTCAGTGTAGTTCTTTTTCACTATCTGGCAAAAACATCTGTCTCGATTACGCATTGTGAGATTGTGAGATGGTTTACAAGAATTGACCTTGTGGGGTATGCTGTGGCTGGGAAACTATCCATGCAATTTGTTCTGCGTTTTTGCATACAAAATCCTACCTAAAACATACCTAAAACAAGGCCAATTTCTGTAAGAGGGTCTTCTCGTGTACTTCGGTGCCAGATCATTTGCACTTTCTGGGGTCAATGCAAATACGTGGGGAAAATCCAACACATCACATAAACATCAACGCTGTCACGGTGTTGTAGCGTGGCGGAACCAAACGCGGACATAGTTTCAAACAAAAAGGGGATTTAATCCAGGACAAACGGTGCAAACTACATGAAACTGTAAACGTCAAAATGAAAGGCTTGAAACAAACATATAAACGAAATACAAATAACATGTAGTGCATTCGCTTGAAAATGAACTAAATGAAAGGACAAACCGTGAGCTGTTGCATGAGAACAAACAATAAACCACACCGGGTGTGGCTGTAAAACTAACCTAAGTAGGCTCCCCACTCAGAGTCAACTGAATGCAGCTGCTCTGACTGGGGAGCCCACAACGGCATAGAGAGGGCTAGAGGCCTCACAAATAGTCTTGCCCTGAAATGGCCAGGGGCTCGCAGCCAGGGCATGACAAACGCAGAAAATATTTTGTCTTTAGGTACAGTAACCCACAATAATCAAATGAAAACAACATGAAAAAAAATACATCTAACGCTTTATTAAAATAAAATAAAAACAGTAAAATATTGTGGAGTGTGTTTTCATTTCAAGCTGTGAGGCAAAAAATGGTGAACATTTTGAAAAGTGGTGACTTCTATACCCAATTTGTGTTTTCATTGCGCAATGTACTCTAACATAAATTAACAAGTAATACAAATGTTCCTCTTACAGATTTACCCCTGAGAACATGTTAGGAGTAACTGTCATAACTGCAAGCTTCATAACGATCAAATGTGAAAGTGGAAAGAGGGTCTGAATGCTTCTGCAAGGAGAATGTATAAGAATGATACATAATTATTATTTCCAATACTTTAATGGGAATGTTTCCACTGAAGACCTAAATTGGCTTTCATTGAAACAAATCTATTTTCTCCACGTGTAGCCATGTGTGCAGAGGGGGACAAGTCCTCCTAGGATTGGAAAGTCACGACTCTTTCCCTTTGAGGCATCTGGAAAGGAGAGAGAGATGGGTAGGAGAGATGGGGAGGAGAGATGGGGAGGAGAGATGGGGAGGAGAGATGGGAGGAGAGAGGGATGGGGAACCCATGCAGGCAGAGAGTGATGGAGTGACAGGCAGCACCAAGACTGAATCCATGGAGACAGCCGGAAGGTTCTTTTACATCTTAGTAATTTAGCAGGAACTCTTAGCCAGCGTGAATTACAGCACTAATTGGATACATTTTCATTCTTTTTTTTTTTACACTGGTTCCCAGTGGTAATCTCCCTGGTGTTTCCGTCACTATTCTTTACCAACTTCCAAAAATCACATTTCAGCATCCCCTCAAAAAGACCCAGCCATGGTATAAAACCCTATTGTATCAACAGTCCTCGAGGGACTTTTTAGACTACAATTGAGGGTAAACGAGAAAGAAAATGTGACTTATTTTACATGATCATTTACATAACCTTTCCGTTTAGCCGCCACGCACTGTCAGATATTCAGGGAGAGGTTTGTGGGATCAAATCTATGGGCTATGGGCCTGCAGGAACTGGACCAGCCCCTCATCAGTGTCCACTGTTCTGGCATTTTTTGATATTTGAGATATATAATGGGACAAATTCGACACCTAATCTTAATTTTAACCATTTTATGTGATGTTATTGGCGTACAAAATTTTCCGCCAAAAGAAAATTGAATAAATGCTTTTAAAGTTAGATTTTTCGTGTCATTTGTTAACTTTGAGTACTTATGTAAAAAAATGGGTTTGGAATATCTACAAAAAAAGATGACTCTACGTGTCACTGTGCGGTCATAAGATGTTGCTTAAACCACCCTATCCTGTTGTGGTTTCTGAAAGTCTACATCGACTGACAGCGCTGTAACTAATGCTGGTGTTACATCACTAAGTGTTGCAGTGAGTCATCGTTTACCGACTACTGCATGGCAGCTCCAAGCTGTACTTCTGACAGGCAGGAAATGGGTCTGTCAACACCACCCCACGTTTGGACTGGTACTAAGTAATAAAGGTGTCACTTCAATGGCTCCTTCAATGTACTAATAAATCAAAGTGTAAACAATACATCACAATTACATTATATTACATTCGACAACTGTGGAGAGTCTGATTACAACAACTGTACAAATATTTTCAAATGCGTATGATGAGTCATACGTCCTGTGACGTCTGGTGATTGAAAAGAACCGGATCAAGGCGCAGGTGTGGTGTACAAGGTTCGATTTATTTGGT
>JACXGK010005823.1:18549-31261 GCA_016801125.1 Novumbra hubbsi
AACACACACGGAGACAAGACACACAGGGGTTTAAATACCCAGCTAACTGGGTGCAGCTGAAGGGAATCAGGGAAGGGTGCCTTCACAGGACATGGGAAACAGGACAAACACATACGATGGTGCTAGAAGGCCGGCGACGTCGAACGCTGGAGAGTCACGCGCCCGGAGGTGGACCCACCACCAGGAGGCAACGTGACACGTCCACACAAATTAAAACATGATATATATATGTAGGATTCTGTAGGATCTGTAGCAAGAGCAACAACAACCACTAAATAACAGCTGCAAGCAATCATTTGCAGGTTTTAGCCAGAGCAGCAGCATGCAGTAAAACATTAAATCTGGAAAAAACTAAACAATGGCACATTACACAGGACATTACAGGGCAACTGATCCATTATGAGTCATTGCTACATCATTTCATGTTTACTGCACTTGGCGAAAACAGGTTAATGTAAAATGTGTTTTATACATTATGAAAAGCACAGCTGATCAAACTATGTCTATGTGTGAGGGTCTGTACTATGAGACATGCAAGCTGAATTAAAATATATTTACAAAACATTGTTATAGCGTTAGGTTTAAAAAGAGGAGGGTGTAAAGTATCTGTTTACGAATGGTTATTTACAAAATCCAAGATTTCTGGGTACCAGAGAAAAAGAATGTCCCCGTGAGGAATGGGACCTTCACGAGGGGTTTCAACATTCTTGATGATATGAGATGGTGGGGCTCTGTTCTAGTGCTTCCACAGACTGTTGCTTGGCAACCATGCAGCGGATCCACCCCATCAGGTAATTTATTTCAATTTTCCACTGTACAGAGTTTACACCAAACTGAACAATTGTTGTAAGAGTTTAAAATGGATGACGATAATAATAAAAACCAGCACAAAATAATGGTATCAATGGGGAGCCTTGACTATTTTGACCCTGTATTGCTTCGTTCACTAAATTAGTTGAAAGTTCTAAACTCACAAATTGTCAACTAGAACCTTTTTTTACCAAACTACTTAGGGAGCTACTTCCTGTGCTAGGTCAGCCAAGGTTGAACATAATTCACTGCTCCCTATCCTCTGGATGCATACCAAACTCGCTTAAAATAGCGGGAAAAAGGCCTCTTAAGAAAAAGTGAAACCTGGATCCAGATAAATTGATAACATATCTAAAAAATAATCTAACGTGTTTGTGTGTGTGTTTGCACATTGCAGATTGTTATAATGGGTTGAACATACTATGTTTTCAAGGGATATTAAAGAATTTCCTCCTGGAAGAAAACAATATATTATAAAAGTTCTAGAAAAGCATTCAGTTATGTTGTTTGGGTATCTTTGAGTAGTAAGAGAAGGTCAAATCGGTAACATAGACTAAAATGATGTACTTTCATTTGTTTCTGTGTGTGCATTAGGGGTTTGAACGTGATATGAAGTATTTTTTTGTCTTTTTAATAAATCATATTTCCAATTATTTCCCTCAAGCATGAAATACTTTCAAAAAACACTAAATGAATAACATAATCAGATGCTATTTATAAACAATGCCTTCGAAACCAGACAGTGTCATTTTACAAGTCACTTTAAGGCAATTTTGTAAACTACAAATCCATGACAAATCTATAGAGATCTAGAATAAGTTGCTTTTGTTGGGGCAGTTCCAAAAAAAAAACAGGAGCGTTGCAATCTGTTATAACTGATTAACACAGTATTATTTAACGAGATCATTAGCTATATTTACAGAAGAAATACAGTATTACCGAAAACAAGGTAACAAATAGCTGCCAAATGATACATTCCAACTGAAATACAAGGGAGAAAGTACAATAGATTTTCAGCCTTCAGTCATTATCTGGGTTCCACTAGCACACCTTGGTTTGGTCGTAGGACTTTTGTGTTGCCAGATAGTTATTGCTCTATAATGTATTATTGTACAGTGACTCATTTTCAGCTGACCAAGCAGTGGCCCATGTACATGTCTAGTGGGCACAATTATGGGAATATTGGGAGGAAACTCTTTAACGGGAAGAAATGTGTTTTCCAAGATAGCCCACAGCCTTCATTAATATCTCCATTCTCCTCTTGTTTGCCAGAATTTATATGTTCTAGCTGGGAGCAATTTTTACATTGCCAATGTTCTTAGATGCTTGTCTGATTAAAATAATTTAGAATGTACATTCTTTGTTTGCCTCACTGTTATAACACACAGCTGGAGAGGCATTAATACAAATGAATCACTGATAAAAACCAAACATGCCGTCTTTGTAAAACATGCATTGTGATTACAAAATATTGAAGTGCTTTCTACGCCTAAACGATTGTTTATTAATCCCCCTAGAGAAAAAAACATGTACATATTAGCAGTCAAGTTTTCAAGATAGTGGACGTTTTGTATGGAGAACAATATGACTGATAACATGCATACTTTCTGTCTGGTTACATTAACAGAGGACTAATTCACTTATCCTTAAAGATTTAGTCCCTTTATTACTAAATAAACTATAATTTTTTTTGAGCCACAATGGAAGGCACAGAGTCTTTACAGTAGGAAAACAATACAAAGAAATGCTCAATGTATTTTATTTAGATCAGGAGCTGTTCAGAATGACTAGGATTTTTCATTCTAGTCATTATTTTAAAGCAACTACAATACATAGTTACATTTACTATAGTTAGTATTATTAAATAGACACTAGTACCATTTTCATTTTTCATTGGTAGTTATGTCCTTTTTTTTATTTCCACATCATTGCATTTTGTTTTTGTTAGCATTTTTTTGCAGCGTCATAACTTTTTGGAAAATGGGGTTGTATTTACCTTACTTGTATTTTTGATTTATTTCTAGTACACAATATTCTCAGATGTGTTCATAGCTCTATGTCCCTTATAGGAACATTTTCTAATTTCTTCTTCCCCATGAATATGTTCAGTTTTAGAGGCTTCCAGCAGGCCGGGACTCTATTAGGACAGCCACATGCTAATGGGAGACACTAAAAGACACTGACACGTTACACTGACCACTTCATATTGTCCTACCAGTTTCAACTGACAGCACACACAATGACATAGCACTAAAGATTACATCGCTAGTCTTGTCTAATTTTAAGTTTTGGTAAACGTTTTAGTGCAATGTTTAAAAGGACACTTTATTGGATGTGGCATTTCACATTTGACCTGGGAAGCTTTTCGCCACAGTGCAGTATTCTTGGAGTTTGTGTGAAGTTGATCGATGGGGCAGACCAGACCGGCTCTAGAGAGGAGGGCTCTGAGTGACTATTGTTTGGTGCAGATTGTTAGTGTCACTAGGTTCTGCTAGGGGACTGAATCAATTCCATCTCGGTTGTAATCATACCAGAGCGAACTGCATGAGTAGATGTGGGCTGTCAGTTGCTAGTGTTGCTGAGCTTCTTGGAAATGTCCTATGGCACATTGACAAATTCTTCACCAACCAGTTCTGTAGCTATACTTTCTAAATCACATACAGTACAGTATGTGATTTAGAAAGTCATTAACGTGTCACTAAACAACATCTAACTAATGTTGCTCAACATCTAACTAATGTTGCTCAACTTTAGACATCACAGACTCAGAATCTCAAAGTCAGAGCTTTGACTTGTTTGTCAGACCTGACAAAGATATGAGAAGAGACTTTTTCTCATTTTAGATGTGCATGAGTAGAGAGACTTGTACTGTGGAGGTCTAAATAAAGCTAACTAATACAAAGTATTAGTTAAATTAAGATCAGATATGCTGCTGATTTGTTTGGGTGGAAATTGGAAGATGTTTCTTTCAAATCTAAGTGGTTTGTAGTCCATCAGGGGCCGGGAAATGTGAGAAACTACCACACTTCAATCAAGCTGAAAGTTCAAATGTATTTAAGTAGCTCTCGCCTTTTGCTGAATTGTATAACTTCCGGCCAGACCATTGTTATGGTTGGGTTGATTGAGACCAGACTGAGTGTGTCAGAAATAGAATGCATCCAAGCAGGAGCAGACTCCAGGCTCTGGCGGGCACCCTAATGCTTTGGACTTGATTTTCAACCGAGCCAACTTACGTGAAGCAATGTACATGCCCGTTTAGCTGCATACCATTGTCTCAGTTGACCTCATCTGACCAATTAATATCAAGGGTTTTGATTACGTGTCACACTGTACATAAGTGGATTTCAGAGATCAGGATGAGAATTATACTGTATGAAAATCAAAACCAGGGGTTTTTAGTTATACTTCAGGAGTCGTTCCCCTGCTAAATTGAGTAAATTGTTCAGCAACTGTCATGTGATCGTGCATTTGTAATTGAGATGAATGAGTCCGGTGTTGTTTTGGTTGAGAGACAGCCGAACAACTATGACACCTGCGAAACCTGCCTGAGGACAAAATACCCTGCCAGTAATTTACATTTCATCACACCTGTCCCTTGATATAAAATAACAAGGGTATTTTTTTCTTTTCTTTGAGAGAAATATGCCATTCATATTGCATGGCTAAACAGGTTTTAATTTTTACATCTTTTTATTGTACCAGACAGTACTGAAAATCAGTAGTGAGCTGAGAATCCTGCCTGGGCAAACTTTTACATTTGTAATGAGTATGCATGGGGATGGCCCACATGAATAATTCAATATGAATAATTGTTTATCTAATATTGAGATATTATGGGAGGGCTGAACCTCTGAACTACTGCTACGTGTTATAGTACTTTCCTGAACCTCTGAACTACTGCTACATGTTTTAGTACATTCCTGAACCTCTGAACTACTGCTACATGTTATACTACATTCCTGAACCTCTGAACTACTGCTACATGTTATAGTACATTCCTGAACCTCTGAACTACTGCTACATGTTATAGTACTTTCCTGAACCTCTGAACTACTGCTACATGTTTTAGTACATTCCTGAACCTCTGAACTACTGCTACATGTTATACTACATTCCTGAACCTCTGAACTACTGCTACATGTTATAGTACATTCCTGAACCTCTGAACTACTGCTACATGTTATAGTACATTCCTGAAAAAAGTGCCACAATCACCAAACGAATGAGGGCTGGATTCAATCTCACACCGGAAATCAAAGTAAACAATTAAAATCACAGGCTGTTCCAACTTGCATACATTTCATCACAGCAACTCATAATGTGACTCAGAGTAAACAATTAGAGTAAACATCAGCGAGCTTCAGTAGTGTCTATGGCCCCAATGTGCCTGTATTCACTCCTGACAATGTCTGAGCATGCTCCTGATGAGATGACGGATGGTATCCCGGGAATCTCCTCTCAGACATGGATAAGGGCATCAGCGAGCTTCGGGACAGTCTGTGGCGCAACTTGGCGAGGTCGGATGAACTGACACGTAACGTCCCAAAGGATTTCAATTGGATTTCTGGAGGTCTGGGGAATATGAGGGATATGCCTCCACAGACCATCACTGACCCAGTGTCAAACCAGTCATGCATTCACGTATGTCACATCTGCTCAGTATGAACCTGCTCTCATCTGTGAAAACAATAGCGGGGCCAATGGCCGACTTTCATTTGCCCCAAAATAGGTGACATTTTCGGATAATCATGCTTCCTAACATGTCAGATGGATATCCCTGAAGTTTATTCCACTTGTTGTTATCATTGGCGTTAAATCTATTTCTTTGAGCAGTGTCTATTTTTATGTTGTCATTTCAAGCTTTGTACTTTTGTATTTTCTGCACTAGATGTTTTTTCAAACAGACCCAAGCTGTAGCCTACATACAGCCAAAGCTCATACGGTCGTCTTGCCCCCGGGAATGTTTTATTAGAATTGCACACACATAATTAGGCGTCCTCACATTGTCCCATGTATCTCTCCAGATTCCCTGTACCTCCCCCTCCTGGGTATCAGTTCATCCTCAGTTCATCTGGACCTCTTTTCCATGATTTGACTGTTTGACTTAAAAAGCTTATGGGAAGCTTATTCAATTAGTCTTTTTTCAGGGATCAATGTCTTTCTGGTCATGGATTAGAGGAGTGGCGGGGTGTTTACTTTCTCTTAGTGTTGCTTTCCTAAATTAAATTTCCATGATGACAAAGGAATTAAAACATACATTTTCAAGATGTTTATCTTTGGACCATTAAGTTAGAGAACTAAACTGTAAAATAAATATATGGGTGGATTCAATATACACTATATTGCCAAGAAGTAAGTGGAAACCCCTACTAATTACTGATATCAGGTGTTTCAGCCACACCCATTGCTCACAGGTGCATAAAATCTGGCACATTAAATCTCTATAGAAAAACATTGACTGTGCAGTGCCTACTGGGGATGTGTTTCAGAGTTTTGGCTTGGCCTCCGTGAAGGAAAGTCATCTTAATGCTATCGGACTCAAAGACATTTAATACAATTGGATACTTCCAACATTGTGGCAACAGATCAGGAAAGCCCTTTCCTTTTCCAGCATGACTGTGTCCCTGTGCACAAAGCGGGCTCCATGATGACATGGTTTGAATAGGTTGGTGCTGAGGAAAGGGAAAGGGATGTCCGACAAGCTCATATAGGTGTGATCGTCAGGTGTCCTGCATATTTTGGCCATATAGTGTATATCAAAGTGAGATGCAGTTCAAGTGTGCTTTTAATGAATAAGACTGTTGAGAGAAATGTGTTGGGTAAACAAACATTTGACCACCCAACTGAATAACGCTGACAATGCTTGCCAAAACCCTCTATCTTACAAAATGTTGCTTGTAAGAGAGGACCGAGGCAGGAACCAATTATTGGTGGCTGCAATGTATCCATCAACAGCTGTTCAGGGGGTTGGGCTGAAATAATTAGGTTTTTGAAACCTTTGGAAAAGTACCTTGAAAGTGTCACTTTTCAAAGAAAATGTACCCATGCTTTGTGTTATCATGTCACACAACATTGCAACTATGCAGTGTTTAAGAGCCTTATCAATTAGTGGGAAGTCTCTCAGTCTCTGGTTCCTTGCGGTCAGTGAGTCCCAGGAGTTGACACAAATGGAATGACTAATCTTTGCTACGTCATTATTCTCTTGTCAGTGGAGATTTTAGCAATGACCACCCCCACCTAGAGCACCATCAGAGTCAAAGATTTAATAGCCTACCATAGTCCCAACTCCGTGAAGGACGAGCGCTGAGCTGTCTCTCTCATTAGCCCGCTGTGGAGTCCGGGCCATAGGGATCCCAGAGCAATTAATACTGGAGTGAGAGACAGCGAAAGCGTGAGAGGACAGAGCAAGAGCATAAGAGTGAGATAGACAAAGGAAGAGCATGGGAGTGAGAGAGACAAAGGAAGAGCATGGGAGTGAGAGAGACAGAGCGAGAGTATGGGAGTGAGAGAGACAAAGGAAGAGCATGGGAGTGAGAGAGACAGAGGAAGAGCATGGGAGTGAGAGACAGAAAGAGCATGGGAGTGAGAGAGACAGAGGAAGAGCATGGGAGTGAGAGAGACAGAGGAAGAGCATGGGAGTGAGAGAGACAGAGGAAGAGCATGGGAGTGAGAGACAGAGGAAGAGCATGTGAGTGAGTGAGACAGAAGGAAAGATTGAAACAGAAAACATGTTAGCAAGTCAGGAAACACTCTCCATTTGGTGAACAAAAACCAGTTCACCTCTCAATCCAGTACAATATCAGCTATCTGCATCATAAAAACCACATAAGAACATAAAGCTTTAACATTATTCACGCAACACTACTGAATTCCATTTTATTAATGTGTAATTTATGTCAGCCGGCTCTTTTCTACTGACCTGGGAGGAGTTGATGCTTCAAGAGGCTATAGGCCAGAGGAGAAGAGGTGTGGGAGGGTCGGAGGGCCTTAGGAAGAGGAGGTGTGGAAGTGTCTAGGTTATGGGGACTCTCTGAGCTGTGTGATGTGGAGCTAATTGAGGTAGTGAGGCACAGTACTTCTGGAGGGAATACTGTCTTGGAAAATGATGTCCGTTCCCTGGAAGTCTCCACTCCCAATTACTTCTCTCCTTCAAGGCTCCTCACATAACTTATGTTTGTCAAAGTCTTTTTGAAAGAAGTTGAGAGGAAATGGCTGAGGATGCAGTGGAGAATGTTACGCAATCATATTTCCCTGACACCCCGGGATTTGTTTCTCTTTCAAATTTCATTGGTCTGGCTGACGCAACCCACATAACTATACAAGACTTCAATACCTGGTCTCAGCCATTTCCTCTTAGTCAGAATTTCATGGAGAGAAAAAAAAATGGTTTTAATTGTCAGTGATGGCAGTGTAATGTTGTTCCTGAATCCAAGTAAGAAAAGCAAAATGTCATAAAATGTCACAATTGACAAAATGAACAAAAACTGTATATTTGCCTGTAGTACCTGGCCTTAACATAACTAGAACTGGCTATGACAGTTTAAATTTGAAATTATTTGCATAATTAGCATACATTAGCAAACAGTATATCTTGAAACTTCAAATTACAGAGATGACTTAGTTTCACATGTTTAGGTCACATGTCAACTTAAAATGCTTAAATGGGTATCAACTATGACATAAATGTGAATAATTACCAAAATTACCCGTTATAGCTACAGAGACCAAACCAACTTTGTATAGGCTATGCCAACTTAATGTGTAATAATGACAGCATACATTTGCATAAACTCCACTACCACCCTCAACTAATTATAAAAGTGTTAAAGCATAACCAAAGTACTTCACCTTTAAAGTTGAGATCTAGTTGGGTTATTTCTTTAAGAATAAGCAGATTCCAGTTTGACAACCATTGTTAAAAATTAACCTGCCGAAGACGTTTCATAGTCATAGAGAACAATAGGCTGTTGTCAAGGGTCATGGCAAATTCCTAATCACCCCCAGGGATGGACATTGTGGAGAGGTCAATTGTGATGGAGATGTCGTGGAGTGAGCAGGCCTGCCTCAGAAACTGTCTTTTCAAGGATGAGCTTGAGGTGGTAGGCTGACATCTAAGCTGAGCTATCTGTCATGCATGCATAGGTAAAGTTGTGTGTCATCAACATAGCAGTGATAGACATTGCAGAGAGACTTTGTTTTTAGAAAAAAAGAGGGCCCAGAAATGATCCCTGTGGGACACCAGTAGTGACAGCATGTGGTACAGACAGTAGGGAAGGATTTGATAGTTGACAGTGTTGAAGGCAGTGGACAGATCTAGTGGTATGAGAGCAGAGAAGATAGACAGATTTGGCAGAGCTGAGTGGGTCTGTGACAGTAGAGCAGGTCTCAGTTGAATGATCTGTCATGAAGCCTGATTGGTTAGGGTGAAGAATATAATGCTAAGAGAGTTGGTCAGAGAGTGCACACTCCAGTGTTTTTCAAAGAAAAGACAGAAGGGTTAGGGTCTGGATTCTGGCCCAAAAAGATCAAACAGAAGCTTGCATGACCAATACAATGAAAAAAAAGATACTATAACTATGAATAAACCATAATCAAGTCAACAAGAAAGTCTAATGAAACAATTGGTAAATAAAAAGAAACATCACTTCACTGACAGGGTGAGATAACACAAAAAGCAGATTTGCTTTGAAATGTGATGTGTTTCATTCTCTGTACCTTTAACCTGGATCAGTGGAAAATGTGGTTCAGATTCTGATTATGGATCGTGAACACCGGTTGGTAAAATATGTTGAAATAGCATTTATATACTACATAAAATGTGACTAAATTGGAATGATTTCCCTTTCATTAACACTACATTCATAACTCACTGAGGTGCAAAACATTGTGTTAAAGTGAAAAGGAAGGTGTTAAGACATAAAAACAGCTGCAAGACCTTTTTGGACTTAACCAGCATTGCACATCTGGTTTTCAGCATTTTCACCCCTTCCCTCTTAAAAATATTGCTCAAGCTCTCTCAAGTTGGTTTGGGCCTTTGGGTTGCAGCCACATTTAAGGCATGCCCCCGATTCTCAATTGGATTGAGGTATGGGCTTTAGCTGGGCCATTGTTGGACTAATCTTCTTGCTTTTAAACCACTCCAGTGTACAGTAATCTTGGCTGTGTGTTTCAGAGCACGGTCTTTCTGAGAGGTAAACCTTTAACCAGGCACATGGTTATTCTTCGCCCAAGGTCTCTCTTACAAACAAAGGTTTTCCTATATTTGGCTCCACTCGAAATGCCCTCAATGTGATATGTCCCTGCCAATGAAAAGCAGCCTCAAAACATACTGCCGCCGCCATGTTTTTTCTTGGCGATGGTGTTGTCACATACATAACGTTTGGTATCTTAGCGAAAAGTTAAAAAGACTTACCTTTTGGTATCTCTTGTTTGCCTTATGTGGAAAGCATATGGGAAAGAGTTTTTGCTGAAAGAGAAGTGGGCCAGATTAAAACCCATGCTGCAGTGCACTAGCGTTAGCATTGTGGACTACTGGACCACCCTCGGCCACAGCAACGGCACTCTGTGCATCAATCATCCATAAAGCCCAGCTTTGTGGAGAACCCAGGTAATAGAACCATATTATAAAGAACTAAACGTGTAATGGATTTCCCAGTGCTCCAGGTGGTCCAGCTTCAAAGTTTGGGTTATTTTTTTTATAGAACCTTTCAGAACTTTCTGAAACCTTCTTGGTTTTGATGGGTTTTCATTTTTTGGTACAGCGCTCCGTCATACCTAGTGCCTTTTGGATACTGTCATATTTACTCTGAGATTATGTGACACTTACTCATTTCACACAGGTGGACTCAGTTCAAATAACTATGTGACATCTGAAGGCAATTGGTTGAACATCTTAATTAGCTAGTCACAGCAATGTGGAGTAAATCCATATGCAACCAAGTATAGCAGGTCCTATTCGGACTTGGGTCCTCAGGATGGAAGTCGGGGGCTCTAGCATCTGTCATATTTCTAATACAGTCCACTGATATTGCCTCAATAACCCCGGTAGGCTACGTTATTGCCTAGTTACTGATGACTGACGTCCACTCAAACATGAATTAATTAATGAGAGATAATAATGGTGGCACATAATCTGAGACAAAACCCTAGCTTCATTCCTGGGAGCATGAAGAACATATCTACTTAGTTGAACTGGCATCCAATTGGCACAGAGAACTGCAACGCCATTCTGCCAAAACACATGACCCCTCATCCGTCAGGCTGGAAAGTCCCAACTACCAGAGAGATGCAGCTGGACAACTAGGTTACAGAGTGTCTCTCTTGGATCAGCATGACAGAACCCGAGCAGTGCCAGTTTTATGTATAACTCTCTTTAAATAATGCAGTCAAATGAGTTACAGTGTTTGGTCGTGTGAGCAGTAATATATGTACACTTGAACCAACAACCAAAAAACACGGTTGGGAAAAACTGTTCATGCCTACTGTTTGAAGTAATGGATTGAAGAGTGCGCACCAGTGCTTTCGTATCATTTCAGCCAGTAGTGTTGTGTTGCTCACACAACCAAATGGGTCCCCTTTTTTGTATACTTTGTCATTCATTCATTCGACATTTTACAACCAGCAAAGTGTGCAATATTCTCAGCTATTACCAGTTGATGTATTTTTCTTTACCATGAGTTATTAAATATTACGTATTCAAAATCACATATTGCAATGCATTATTAAAAAGTGAAAACACGTAAGGTTTAAATGACATGAAGTGGTAATTGAGAGACAGGATGCAAGCTGATACTTTTAGAGCGCATTCCTATGAACAGGGTACCAATAATCATTTCCTCAGCTGTCAAACTCCATTACCAAGGCAAGTCACAATATTCATAAATTACGGTTTGAAAGGTTATTCTTTTTGACTTCAAGACAACCCAGTGTTTTATAACAAAATTTCTTCTGCCATGATAAAGTAAACATGAAACTGGACCCATCTGGTATTATGCATCTAAAATCTCTGATGGGACTGAACTGAATTATTTTAGAGCACCATTTTTTTTATTGCAGGGCAATCCCAAAGCAGATGGAATTGGAGCATCATTCACCAACAGTGGTGCTAGCACACCGGATTGGAGATAATCAATCTTGGCAATACAGGGGTGATATAGGTTCTACGCATTCTTTTGGATTTGACAGTATTGTATCACACAATTTTAAAGTGGATAGGCCTCTCCAAATAGTGTCCCTTTGTAATAGGATGAAAGAGGTCGTCATGTTCCAAGTGTTTGCATTAGTGATGGAACCAAACAGCCGCCTACAGCATACATGATACAGTTCCTCTCATGTAGGCAGCCTGAGGATCTGGTCCTAGAGGCAGGGACAACGCTCTCCTGTTTGATAAACTTATCAATTAGAAACGACTGAAACGAAGAATCATACAGAAACAATTTCTCCTTAACTTGAAAAAATTATACAATATAGTCTAAAACAATAAGTGGTGAATAGATGAAATGCCACGGCTTTGCCAGAGTCTATGAATCAGGGTGATTCAGTCAGGTGTGTTACAGGCGGGTCATACCATATGGGACAGGATGAGAGAGGTACACCACACACACCCTGCCGTCTGTGCAACAGCTTAATGACTCCACCTTGAAACCAGAGCACTACACTGTCAAGACATAGCGGTGTAGGGCAAAGCCCCAATGAGACTGTCAGGACATAGCGGTGTAGGGCAACGCCCCAATGAGACTGTCAAGACATAGCGGTGTAGGGCAACGCCCCAATGAGACTGTCAAGACATAGCGGTGTAGGGCAACGCCCCAATGAGACTGTCAAGACATAGCGGTGTAGGGCAACGCCCCAATGAGACTGTCAAGACATAGCGGTGTAGGGCAACGCCCCAATGAGACTGTCA
>JACXGK010005824.1:16101-31558 GCA_016801125.1 Novumbra hubbsi
CCCCCCCCCCCCTCTCTCTCTCTCTCTCTCTCTCTCGAGTTTCTCCCGCGGCGCCTTGCGCATGCAGAGACACCAGCGAACGGAGAACCGTTGAGAAGCCTCATCTTCCTCGCGCACCAGCAGAACCCATATAGAACCCAAACGATGACATTGTCAACGATACAACAGAAACAAACCGTTATTTGACCATTTCCTAATTTGCATATTAAACGCTCCTAGTCGTGTACGGTAAGTGTTGTTTCCATTCTGTATAGTAGTAATAATTTAAGGAGAAATGTTCGGGTTAAATGCTTGTGATCTTGCAGCTTGGCTCTCCTTTACAGATGGCGCGCTATGCTTATTATACTGACACTGTCGTTCATATCTTGTTTTGGCAGGCTAGAATAATGCTAGCTTTAGTTTGGCAATTCTGTAAGTCAAGGATGGTCCGGCGTTTTAGATGGAACGCATATTTAACTACAACAAGCCAACCTAGCTAGAAAAGGCAAAACTAGTTTCCATCTGTCATCCTGCATGTGTCTGTTTGGAGATTTACATAGCTATTTTTCGGTTTCTATGTTTCCATTATATTGTGCAGTCAGGGAACAGTTGGATGTTGATGCCAGTTCCCCTCTGTACTTACTAACAACCTCTTGGAAGACTCAATACTTAGAAGGGCGCTTTGGCATAGTTGTAGAATTATCATTTTGTTTTTGGTGGCTGGCTGAAGCTATATTCTCAATTATTTGCATTAACGAAAATATTTATGAAATATTCATTTGAAATGTTGCTTTCAACCAAAATCTGTAAGTCTAAATAGGTACCATCTTGTAATTAATCTATTAGACCCATTATCCTTCTCTAAATCATCAGGATATATCAGACTGATTTATCAATCAATTTGTGTTGTGTTTGGATATGGGTTAAAAGTAACTTTTATGTACTTGTACAATAAAATAAATATACACAAATTGTATCAAAGACAAAAAAGTATGTTTCTGTAAATAAATAATTAGCAAAACATGCTAGGCGTTATTATTGGCTTAATTTTGAGGCAGAGTTTATTAGAATAATGCCCAGCAGGATTTTGTTTTCATTGTTACGTTTTTATTGGTCTATCAGCCTTTTGGTGTAGGGTGAAAGGTACCAGACAATTCTGAACTGTCATACATTCAATTTGTAGAAAATAAATACAAATGACGGGTCTCAAAGGATCTTTTTACCGAAATTGTCAATTGGACTGTTTTTCTGGTTGTCAAAATACAAACAACACCATACCATATAAGAAATTAAAATCCTGCTCATCTTTGCTTCTGGAAACCAAAGGTACTGAATGTGTTTTTCATGATGAAGTTTGAGATTAGACCATGTAAATTAAAGCATCTATTGATGTTGGATTGCCAATAGTAGAAACTCAAACTGTTTGGGTGGAGGGAAGAATAGAATAATAGCAATAGTATAGTAGTAGAATAAAACAACATAATTCTTCCCAATGACTGGAGGAGAGATTGATCCTAGTGGTATCTGTTTTAGATGTTTTGTTGCTCCTCACAGGTTTGGGATTTACATAGGGTCAAAAGCAAAACTATATAGAGGATTGTACGAACGTTTCTGATTTTGTTTGCTTGTATGCTTATGTGGGCTTGTGCTTATATGCTTTCCTTGTCCTTGCTAAAGAATTGGACTGACATCAGAACCCAAATACAAGAACAAAATCTCCTCTACACAATATTGACAAGCACATCCAATGTTGCGGTAGAATCTGCTTGCTCGTGTTTCGGACACAGGCTCTATACCTGCGAGGACGTACTCCAGATCATGGGCTTCTTTGAAATGGAGATACAATGAAAACAGCAGAGAGCTGGGGCAGATATTATCATAGTAATCACATATCAATCAGTGGGGCCTTAGTGTGTCTGTGTGTGTTGGTGTGTGTGTGTATGAGGGGTGATGAGTAAACCAGACATTGTGGTCGACATGATCAAAGAGGTGTTGTGTCCTCACACACACACATATACACCGCTCACCACAAACACAAAAAACACACAAACACAATACAAAGAAATCAGGTGCAATATTTGGCCATACACTTCAGTTTGAATTGCTAATGAAACAGCCAGGTTATTGTATACTGCATGGCATATTGCTTTTAGTCACTATGTCCTTATAGCCACTCTGTCCTTATAGCCACAATGTCCTTATAGTCACTGTGTCCTTATAGCCACTGTGTCCTTATAGCCACTGTGTCCTTATAGTCACTGTGTCCTTATAATCACTGTGTCCTTATAGTCACTGTGCCCTTTTAGTCACTATGTCCTTATAGCCACTGTGTCCTTATTGTCACTGTGTCCTTAAAGTGACTCCGTCCTTTTAGTCACTACGTCCTTATAGTCACTGTGTCCTTATAGCCACTGTGTCCTTATAGTCACTGTGTCCTTATAATCACTGTGTAATTATAGTCACTATGTCTTTATAACCACTATGTCCTCATGTTTATAGCCACACATTTCTCAAGTTAAAAAATGACTTTTGCTAATTCTCTAAGTGGGCCGGTTTCATGCCCATAGGTTCTCATTTGAATAGGACTACTGGTGTGTGTGGACAATCACTTTCATTGCCATGTCATCTGACCCATTACTGCAGCTACTGCACAATATGTGCTATTTAAACCAATCACACACATTTGTTGTCCTGCAATCTTTTGGTTCTCAACAGCATACCTGGTTAAAAAAAGGTTTAATAAAAACTGTATAATTTAGTTCAGTCAAGCCACACACCAACAAACCGTTTCCCTGGTCAATGTGTAAAAATATATTTTTTCAATCACTGCATCCTGCAATAATGCCTTAATTGCTGTAGCAAATCAAGGCATTTTATACAGCAGTTATAATGAAAACATGTGGGCAGAATCGTGATGGGCAGAGTAAGTTTAGTTTGGTTCCGTCCCATCTTTAATTTCAAGTCAGATTAAACAATTTAACGCGACAGGGCAAAAATGCTGTTTCATCAGGAGGAAATATTATGTCTGCCTGAGTATTTTTCTCCTTGCTTTATAGCCTTTTACATTTTCCAAGAAAATGTTTACCAGGTGCTCTCAAATCTGTCTGTGACTGAAGTTCCTAATTTAAAACCCACGTTATATGCCCTGCACTGGGGGTACATTCTGGCCTTTTGGTGGGGGGCAGAGTGTTGCAGGAGTGCCTCTGTACCCGCAGTCCTACCTAGGAGTGGGTTAGCAGGCGCAGGTGGCCTTGGAAATAGGCTTGGAGAGACCGGACTAGCATGAGTCAGGTCAATCTCATCCATGAACATCTTAGTGTGTCGTCAGTTCAGCCTCATCCGTGAATATCTTAGTGTGTCGTCAGGCCTGCCTCATCCATGAACATCTTAGTGTGTCGTCAGGCCTGCCTCATCCGTGAATATCTTAGTGTGTTGTCAGGCCTGCCTCATCCGTGAATATCTTAGTGTGTCATCATAAGGCGTTACATTAGTATGAGCGTTTACATCAGTATGAGGGGATACAGCAGTATGAGGGGTTACATCAGTATGAGGGGTTACATCAGTATGAGGGGTTACATCAGTATGAGGGGTTACTTCAGTATGAGCAGGTAAATTACTATGAGGGGTTACGTTAGTACGATGGGTTAAATCAGTATGAGGGGTTACATCAGTCTGAGGGGTTACAGCGGTATGAGAGGTTACGGGGTACAGAGAATATGGAATAGTTTGTGGTTTGGACGTCCCACAGTCATGCATCTGAAAAGACGTTATGAGTAAAATGACTCAGTTGAAGAGATTAAATTGTGTAGAAATGGTAGCATTTAAGATCAATTTCACAATGGTGACATCAGCCATTGGTTTAATTATTCTCCGGTGACATCAGCTAATGGTCTCGCAGACCGTTTATTAGGAGGCTTTGGGACAAGATCGGTGTATCCACATCCATCTTAATTGTTCATTTTGTCGTGGCGTCTTTCAACTGATCCATCAGATGTCCCCTGAGAAAGCACGCTAGTCTATCGCTGGACCCTGCATCCAGTCCATCTCTCTGATGCTGAAAGCCAAGCAGGGACACATCAGGTTTCATCTTTCCGGTCTTTGGCAGAACTCTGCGCGGGATGGAGCACTAAGTGGGTCGAAAGTCATTGTTAATTACCAGCTTGACTATATACATTATCGTGGACACTGTGTTCTCCATCGTTCATTTGGCTCATTTCCCTCTTCTGTGTGTGGATGTAGGTGTGGATGTGTGTGTGAATGCTGATTTGCCATGCAAGAAGGCACAGCAAATCTTGACCCAATTATGAGAATGTTTGTCTTGTGAAAGTTCATTAATCATTGGACCAATCATTGCTCGTTTGTATCTGTAAATGGTTCTTTTATTAAACATTCTGGATTTAGTACTTCTTTGGCTACTGTGTTGTAAATTATACTGCAAATGCCTTAGAGAAAGCTGTGCTGTGATGTTGCCTTGCCATAAACTGTAGATGCTGTGGGTCATTGAATTATGTTAATGGGTCAGTAGGATCATTGTCGCTGCTTACTGATAGTTCTATAACTATGGAACAGGCTCCAAACCTGAGGCGATAATACTTTATGCAATGATGTCCATGCTGTTGTGTAGAGAATAGCCTATAACTTTCAAGGCAGGAGTCACAACATTTACAAAGTGCAGCAACAACAGTCAGCTGTGATATCATGGATGCAGTAATTGCAGAAGAACTGCAAATACTGCTGGTACACTGCAAACAAAATGACTGCAGTTATAAGAAAGGTTATTTTCGAAAGCAATGTTTGCAACATGCTATGGTTGTACTGCACTCTGACTGAGGTATGGCGTTTAGTCTGTGGGAAAGTGTTCATGAACGGGCTGTCACGCGTTGTTGTCATTGTGGTCATAAACAGACTTTTCTTTTCTGCCTTTTAATAGTTCTTGTGCTAAATCATAAAAAAATTAAGAGATTTTTCGAAAATCGGTCATTCTATCCCTGAGCTAGGCAATTAACTCTAACTGGTCCCAGAATGTTGTTTTACATAAGAAAGTGTTGTACAGTGACTGTACACAATGCCCGCTGAAGAGAACCAGAACAGCCAAGCTTTTGTATTTCAGGAGCCTGATGTTCAGGCCAGCGGATATTGGTTTGTTCACTGGAGTGTGAAGCGCTAGGAAGCGCTAGGAAGCGCTAGGAAGCGCTAGGAAGCGCTAGGAAGCGCTAGGAAGCGCTAGAAAGCGCTAGGAAGCGCTAGGAAGCGCTAGGAAGCGCTAGGAAGCGCTAGAAAGCGCTAGGAAGCGCTAGGAAGCGCTAGGAACGTTGTAGAGAATGAGTAGACCGGTAGCTATTAACCTCTATCGCTCTGTATTCTCTTTTCCTCTCTCTCCATCTCTTCCTTTCCCTCTCCGTCTGTCGTTGTGTGTGTGTCCAGTTGGCTCAGGCTCTCCTTGGCAGAGTAAGTGTGTGTTTTTGTCCATTTGTATACTGGAGCTGTAAACACAGTCTTCTGCCCTGTTGTCAAGAGCCCCTCCATCAATACACACACACACACACGGTCATGAGGCCAGACATCAACATGGCCCAAGCAGGCGCTGAGGCATATCACCATGGTAACCTCCACGGTAAGTGTGTTCCGGCTTCTGCTCACCAGTTTGCCTTGTGTGATCACACACACACACTTCTGCTTACCAGTTTGCCTTGTGTGGTCACACACACAATAAATACATTTTTTATTGCATTGCAAATTTCCTAAATGCATTTTTTTTTTTTACAAACGCTGGGCCCAAATCCAAGTAGGATCAAGCCAGGGCAGGTGTAGGATCAAGCCAGGGCAGGTGTAGGATCAAGCCAGGGCAGGTGTAGGATCAAGCCAGGGCTGGTGTAGGATCAAGCCAGGGCAGGTGTAG
This sequence comes from Novumbra hubbsi, assembly GCA_016801125.1. Classification (NCBI taxonomy): domain Eukaryota; kingdom Metazoa; phylum Chordata; class Actinopteri; order Esociformes; family Umbridae; genus Novumbra; species Novumbra hubbsi. The sequence continues at coordinate 21,980 of JACXGK010005824.1, forward strand.
GATCAAGCCAGGGCAGGTGTAGGATCAAGCCAGGGCAGGTGTGGACAGGACTCCTTGACAGGAGGCATTCGATGCCAGAGTGGCTATTTTACACTAGAATATAGCTATCGTAGTGCAAATGAGGTACTGTTCAGAAGCAATGAGAGGCACACATCACAATGAATCCTACTCATCTTGACTGCAGGGTAAAGATGTTTGTTTTCCATGGGTGTGTCTCTTGAGACCGGAGAGGGATAGAAGATGAGAAAGGGAGGAAAAGGGTTGGGTCCGTTGGGGAGGTGATGTGTGGAAGGGTGATGGCAACTGGCTGACTGGATGGGAAATAAATGAGTTTCCACAAACACACACACGGCCAGGGATGTGTCAACATTTAAAACAAGACGGATGGGCTACTGCTAAAAGCCCCTCCTCGCTCAACTCATAAATGCCTAGGTAACCTGGTAACACATCCTCATCCTAGTAAGACAGGATGGGAGAAAGAGTTAGAGAGTGAAGAAGAGAAAGAGAGATGGATGAAATACAGAGATAGAGTGAGAGAGGGATGATGGTAGAAGAAGTCTGGGTTTGTGTGTGAGGAGATATCCAACATGGAAGCTGTCACTAGCCAGATGGTTGTTTCAATCCCCTGAATGGTTCAAGTTAGACTCAGCGAAAGGTTCTGCGTCTACAGTATTTCATATTGCTGAGTCTTGGGAGTCTTAGGAGAAGGGAAGTCAGGTTATATTGCTACAGCATATTGCTTTGTTGCTACAGCAGCCATCTCCACAGCAACCATCACTACAGCAGCCATCTCCACAGCAACCATCACTACAGCAGCCATCTCCACTGAAACCATCACTACAGCAGCCATCTCCACTGAAACCATCACTACAGCAGCCATCGCTACAGCAACCATCAGTACAGCAGCCATCTCCACAGTAACCATCACTACAGCAGCCATCTCCACTGAAACCATCACTACAGCAGCCATCGCTACAGCAACCATCACTACAGCAGCCATCTCCACAGCAACCATCACTACAGCTGCCATCTCCACAGCAACCATCAGTACAGCAGCCATCGCCACAGCAACCATCACTACAGTAGCCATCTCCACAGCAACCATCACTACAGCAGCCATTGACCAAGCCCCAATCGCAGGGCAGCAGCTAGACATTGGCTGCTCTGAAACCAAAAATAAGGTTTTGGTGACCACAATAATTAGTTAAAAAAAAACTGTGAACCCAAAATGAATAATTCTAATGATTCTGAAAGGGGTGAGCCCGAGGGAGGAGAGGGTGAACCATTTTGCTGGGAAGGAGGAGAACAGAAGAGTAGAAAAGAGGAGATCATTGAGTCACTTGACAGCTTCTCTTTTTTGTAGATGCTTTTCTCTTGCCTCTTTCTCCTTACTTCCTTCCCTCCCCCCTCTCCCCCCCTCTCTGTCTCCCCCTCTCTCTCTGTTTCCCCCACTCTCTCTGTCTCTCCTTACCTCCCTCTCTCTATCTACCCCCCCATCCCCCCTCTGTATTCCCCCCTCTCCCCCCACTTTCTCCCTCTCCAAAACAGAAGTTTGGGGAGTTGTTGTACAAGCAGTAGACCTTCACGCCGGTCCTCCCAGAGCCATTAGAATAAAAATGAACATAAAACTGGTTGTTTGAATCCTGGATGTTGAGTGGTGTTCCGAGCCGTGGTCAGGTTGACCTTTGACTAAAATAGTGTGGGTTTATACTCCCTAAACCTTGCGTGTGTGTAGCCTGCTGCATGGAGTTAATATTTCATTGGATGTGACACAGTGCTCTTCGGAGAGGCTGATAGTTCCATGTAGGGAAAACATCACGTTGTCTGTGTTCCACATGACACACTATTCCCATCATGCACTGCTTCTCTGCACTACAGGGGGAATAGAAGACCATTTGGGACACGTGTTTTCTCTGTTTCCTCCTTTAGACTTGATCCAGAATGTAGGAGAGAGAAATACAGAGAGAGACGGAGAGAATGAGACAGAGCGAGAGTCTGGTGTTCTCTGTGTTTACAGTATGTTTGATGTTTACCTGTTATAGAGAGAGGCTAATGACAAGAGTGGTGGATGAAGAGAGAGGTAGAGGAGAAAGAAAGAGGAGGAAGAACAGAGAGGTGGATAAAGAGAAGTGTTGATGAGTATGAAAGCACAGTGTGTGTGTGTGTGTGTGAGGGTAGCTGTCAGCCATAGTGCCTCGTTCCAATCACTGCTAAAGATCTTTGCTGTAAGGAGACAAGGATGATTTTAAAGGTCTATAACTTAGACGGCATGTAGGAAGGCAACGGGTGTTTGTGTCTCAACAAAGTAGAGTAGCTGTGTGAACTGGAGGTTTGTGCAGTTTTGAACTTTCTGTGTGTGTCTGTGTGTGTGGCTGTGTGTCTGTGTGTGTGTCCTGCTTGCAGAGTGCCTGCTATGATGGTTAGCTCTCTAGTTTGATCATCTGAAGGTTTAAAGGTCAAACAGAAACAGTCTTCAGAATAACCCTGCAGACCAGTGGCAGCTAACAGCGTCATCCCACAGCAGCAAGCCTGATATGACATTTCCAAACCCTTCTGTCTGTTGTGTGTGTGTGTGTGTTTTGTGTATGTTTTCTTCAGAGCCTTTGCTAGGTCAAATGAATGGTTTGTGTACACATGCTTTTTGTCCATGCTAGTGTGTGACATTGAGTTTACAGCAACATTTTAATGTCTTCAAACCCAAACAAAAACTATTTTGTTCATGTAGTGTGGCATTATTTAGTCTTGATTTATTATTACTGATATTTTTTAAGTTGCTAAACCTCTGAACCTCTCAACTCGTCTCTCCTCCAGCCTCTCAAACATAAATAACGTGTGTTACTCTGTATCTAAAGAGAGCCGCAGAACACACGTTTCCATCCGGCATGAATTAAGATAGTTCTTCTTCCTTGCCTTCATCTTGTTCCACTTATTCCACTTGTTTTGTTTGTTCCACTTGTTCTGTTTGTTCCAGTTGTTGCATTTGTTTCCTCTTGTTCCGTTTGTTCAACTTGTTCCGTTTCTTCCACTTGTTGCGTTTGTTTCCTCTTGTTCCGTTTGTTCCACTTGTTGGGTTTATTCCCTCTTGTTCCGTTTGTTCATCTTGTTCCGTTTCTTCCACTTGTTCAGCTTGTTCCACTTGTTTCGTTTGTTCCATTTGTTCCATTTGTTTCTCATGTTCCTTTTGTTCCACCTGTTCCTCTAGTTCTTCTTGTTCTTCTAATTCCACTTTTTCTTCTTTACCTACTTTGGAGAAATTAATCCCCCTGCCGCTCTCTCCCTCCAGCCCAGTCCTGTCTTCTAACTGTCCTGAAGCACATCATGATGCTCAGCAGTTCTGTCGAGGTGCCCAGCCCGAGCCACGGAGGCCTGTCCGACCTCTCCGGGATGACGGCAGCCGCAGCCAGAAACGTCATCCGATCCTCCAGCATCTCGGGAGCCATGTACAACCTGGAGAAAAGCCCCGGGGCCGCCGGGGGGGCCGGTGAGGCGGGAACCCTGGCCGGGAACAAAAAGAGACGCTCCAGTCTGGGGGCCAAGATGGTGGCCATCGTGGGGCTGTCACAGTGGAGCAAAAGCACCTTGCAGCTCAACCAACAAGGTCAGTTTCATGAGGATTTCCCTGCTGTCAGTGTTTTGAGGAGTTTTGATGCATTGGCAGCCATTTTGGATCATTCAGCAGCTCAGCCAGCAAGGTTAGTTTTGTGGTGATTTCTTGCTTTCAATGGTTTGGTTTAAGAACTTTCGATCCATTGGCAGCCATTTTGGTACATCCAGCAGCTCTGCCATCAAGGTTAGTTTGCAGGATATTAGCTCTCAAGATGGAACCGATCCTAATACTTTGTTCAGACATCCTTGTTATAAATCTCCTATGGTGTTCTTATAGCTAAGGGTTCACTGAATTTGCTGTCACAAAAAGGTAATTTCTTTAATCATGCCTAGTGAAGAGAGAAACATATTCTGAAAAAAGTTGCATAATTGTTACAGACATAATCGTGTATATGTTCTTACTAGGCAGGGAATGTTCGCTTCTTCTGTCTTCCTTGAGCACAATGTTTCTTTCACCAGCCTCCTCTCTCCGCTCTTGTTTGGGCAATACTTGATCTGCTTCTGTTCCCAGTCATTACCTTGTAATATCTCACCATTCCTGCTAGGTCACAGTGACTCTGTCTCTTGGTACATTTAATGCAAGTTGTTCTTGCCTCTTGCCAGTCCTTTATTGATATTTCCCATCTTCTGCTGTTCCTCTCTTCTCTCTATTCAGAACTCTCTTTACCACAGTGCTTATGTTCCTCTCTTCTCTCTATTCAGAACTCTCTTTACCACAGTGCTTATGTTCCTCTCTTCACTCTATTCAGAACTCTCTTTACCACAGTGCTTATGTTCCTCTTTTCTAATCAGAACTATCCTTACAATAGTCTTTTTGAAATCTGTCCCGGTGGATTTCAGATGTTCTAGTCAGAGAGACTGACCTGTTTAAATGTGGGACAAGATAAAATTGCAGGCTACTGTGGGTTTGATTTAAGTCTGATGTTTTATAGGTTTCTGTTTGAAGACAGTATATTTTGACCACTCCATTTGGTACGTTAAAAGTAATATGTATTTTGTTCTGCCTCGAAGAATGCTGTGTTTCACCTGGCTGTCATACAGCAGATACCCAAAGACAAAGCTACACAGCCTGGCCACTTCCAGTGGATATCTGGGGGTCATATTGCCTGGTACTAACAAAGGAAAACATATCACTTGTAGATATCACACATTTACTTTGACAGGAGATTGGCTGATGACAAATGACTCGCTGACGGAAAGAGAGGGATACTTGGACAAATAATAGTTTGCAGTGACATGGCATCAGGGGCTGAGTTTGGTGTTCATGGAGATATGAGCTGCCTTGCTGTTGATGCTGCATCGCTACGGAAGCAGGAGCATCATTGTGCTTGTTGAAGGGAAGTAATAACTGGTTGCTCTGCACTACGGACAATATGGACACGCTAAGCGGTTGTTAGGGTGTCTCCTATGGGGCGTACTTAGCGTTGCCGTGGTGAAATAGTTCCCGGGGGTGGTTTCTCCCTCTAGCATGTCCAAGTCTGAGGGGGAGAAGGGAGAGATAGTTGGCTTTACTCCTCATACACCTCCCCTCCTCATCCTCACTTAACATCCTCACACACATACAGACACACAGACACACTGAGAAATGCCAAGAGAGACAGAGGAAGGGAGAGATGGAGAGAGAGATGTGGAGAGATAAAGAGAGAAGGAGAAAAAGATGAGGAGATATAAGGAGGTAATTGAAAGGGAGAGGACCAGCGAGAGAACAGAGAGAGAAGCTGACCTCAGCGTATGTCCCCTGCCGGTTCTGCCTTCAGGACCATATGGTGGAGAGGTGTTGTTCACACACACACACACGGTGCCACTGTCTTTGGCAAGAAGAGCTCTGAATTACCTTCACAACTCACCCGTCCACACCAATACCCCTGCCCCCATTCACACACACACATAAACAACCAGGCTGGCTCAGCAGCTCAGAGAGACGTCCATAACGTCTCCAGGGGGGGTGTCATGTACCCCTGGTCAGAGAGAAGGGAGAGGGTCTGAATGTGTCTGCCTTCATATTATATCTCCACCCTCCCTTCCTCCTTTTTTCTGCATTCTGCTTCTTCCTCCCTCCCTCCACCTCCTCTTATTCTACTCTCTCCTTCTCCCCCCCTCCCTTCCTTCACCTCCTCTTCTTTTCTCCTGTCTTGCAGTCCGTCCCGCTGTGTGCTATATCTCTCACAGACAGACAAACACCCCAGACAGGAAGACAGGTGTTGCTGAACAGGTTCCTGGTGACAGATTCATTGATTGGCTGATGGGGCGGGCTGGACCATGTGGGGGGAGATGAGGGGGAGAGAGGGGGGAGGGAGGGGAGACGAGGGAGAGGCATGTGAGGTGGGGGGAGATGAAAGGTTGACCTTATTTAATGACTTAATGATCTAGTGAAAACCAAAAGTCAGCACCATCTTTGATGTGGAAGAGGAGAACAGCACCATCTTTGTTGTGGAAGAGGAGAACAGCACCATCGTTGTTGTGGAAGAGGAGAACAGCACCATTGTTGTTGTGGAAGAGGAGAACAGCACCATCGTTGTTGTGGAAGAGGAGAACAGCACCATCGTTGTTGTGGAAGAGGAGAACAGCACCATCGTTGTTGTGGAAGAGGAGAACAGCACCATCGTTGTTGTGGAAGAGGAGAACAGCACAATCGTTGTTGTGGAAGAGGAGAACAGCACCATCTTTGTTGTGGAAGAGAACAGCACCATCGTTGTTGTGGAAGAGGAGAACAGCACCATCGTTGTTGTGGAAGAGGAGAACAGCACCATCGTTGTTGTGGAAGAGGAGAACAGCACCATCTTTGATGTGGAATTGGAGAACAGCACCATGTTGTAGTCGCTATGTTCCCACAACAGAAGATTCCGGTGTCTTGTGCTTGAGGCAAGGTGCTCATAGCGTTTGGTGTGGCTACAGTGACAAGGCCTCACACACTGTTCGCCACAACAGGATGTGAAAGGCTAGTTGGATTGTGAAGGCAGGTCTCTGAGGTAAAAATGCTGCAACGTGTCACAGGGCGGACTTGCAGGGCTGACTTACACCTGTCACACTCCCTCCTCGTTAAGGTGTGTTAAAGAACCGGGTTCTGGTACTGCTGCCCTACTGTTAAAGAACCGGGTCTGGTACTGCTGCCTCACTGTTAAAGAACCGGGTTCTGGTACTGCTGCCTCGCTGTTAAAGAACCGGGTTCTGGTACTGCTGCCTCGCTGTTAAAGAACCGGGTTCTGGTACTGCTGCCTCACTGTTAAAGAACCGGGTTCTGGTACTGCTGCCTCGCTGTTAAAGAACCGGGTTCTGGTACTGCTGCCTCACTGTTATTATTGTCTCCAATAAGAGAGAGAACCAGAACACACACACACACAATATGAGGAGCATGGTTTCAGGTTTCAGCTGTCACTCACCTTCAAGTCCCCTAAGGTTGAACTCTCTTTTCTCTGTCACCCTACTGTCCACACTAGGTCTGTGACAACTGGTACTGTCACCCTACTGTCCACACTAGGTCTGTGACCACTGGTACTGTCACCCTACTGTCCACACTAGGTCTGTGACCACTGGTACTGTCCCCCTACTGTCCACACTAGGTCTGTGACTACTGGTACTGTCACCCTACGGTCCACACTAGGTCTGTGACCACTGGTACTGTCACCCTACTGTCCACACTAGGTCTGTGACCACTGGTACTGTCACCCTACTGTCCACACTAGGTCTGTGACCACTGGTACGGTCACCCTACTGTCCACACTAGGTCTGTGACCACTGGTACTGTCACCCTACTGTCAGATAGACAGATCGACAGATAGACAGACAGGTAGATATACAGACAGTTAGCCAGACAGGTAGATGAACAGACAGGTAGATAGACAGACAGGTTGATAGGCAGACAGGTAGATAGACAGATAATCTTGTGTAAAGAGCCGTAGTATCCTAAAACACTGCAGGAGAACAGATTTGCAACAATGACTCACAGCTTGTAGTTTCATGTGTCATACAAGCTATTGATACCTAACTTCTGATAACACATAGAAAACACCGGGAAGGGATATTTAAAGACAGAGATAACGAGCGTCAGCGAGACAGAAGGAGTGAGGAGGGATATTTAGAGACAGAGATAACGAGCGTCAGCGAGACAGAAGGAGTGAGAAGGGAAAGAAGAGCAGGAGGTTAAAGTTAATATCCTGAAATAACTTCAGAAATCCCTTGATAGGATTTGCAATTTCAGAAACACTCTGAGAAATGGTGAAGATAAGCCAACTAAAGACACACACACACAGACACACACACTATGTGGTTATGGTCCTAAATTAAACATGGGGCTTTGATACAATACAAGGAGTGATTTAGTTTGATAGAACATTTGATGCATTAATGTTTCCTAGTGTTGCATTCAGGTGTGTGTGCGTGGTAATTACAAGGTAATACAAGGTAATTTGGCGGAGCTTCTCCCACTTCAAGAGACCTAATGCAAATGAAATTTTTAGAGTTTTGCTGGCTGTTGTTACAGACCCGTTGTATGAATATAGTGTACTTCCTAAGTTATTCCCTGTTTTCTAAATAGTCCACTTTTGTTGACCAGGACAACACATTGGGTTTTATTCAAAAGGTGTGTGCTATAAAAAAAAAAATATTATTAAATATTATTATATTTACTGGCGGAATGTAGAAGACGGAAAAGTTTCTTATGTTGTAAAACTACTCCTGAAATCCCATCTGAAACCCCACGGCTTTTGCGACAGTTGTCTGTTCCTCTGTTTACTTGTTTCCTTGTATTTGATCATTAAAACACTTGACCTGGCCTGCAAGTATCACAGAGCGTCATACCCTTTATACAACTCAAATCCGTAAGGTTTCCCTCAAGAGCTCAGCCTTTGTTTTGCAGTAACACAACACCTAACAGTTGTGTGTTTTGCAGTAACACAACACCTAACAGTTGTGTGTTTTGCAGTAACACAACACCTAACAGTTGTGTGTTCTTAACCAGAGACCCGTCACAACTATCCACCAAACCCCAAACATCCTGTCTACTCTTCTCTTCCCATCTGCTCTCTTCACCTCCTCCCGTTCATTCCATACCCCTCCTGTCCTTACCTCCTCCCCTTCAAGTCATTCCCCTCCTCCTTACCTTTCCTGATCTCACCTCATACTATGGATCCTTCTATAGTGTTGTTGCCTCCTGAGGTGTGATTTGCTGCATGTTGATCTGACAACCTTATTATAACGAGGTAGTAGAGAGCCCGCCCAACCTGGCAACCTGTGCTGAGATATGGAAAGTAGTAGTAGAGAGCCCGCCCAACCTGGCAACCTGTGCTGAGATATGGAAAGCACTTAAGGGTGCTCAGCAAAGATTTAACCACCTGAAAATGACTGTGTCACTAAGCAGCCAGAGTTATGTGAGTCACGCTAATGTGTCAACAGTGTGAGTGTGTGTGTATGAGTATATGTGTGTGTGTGTGCATGATGTTTGGGTGCATGATCTTTAATCAGGCTTACGTTACATTTGTCTGGTTTCTCCACCAGGGGTAAACACTGTGAGTGTTGCGATTGTGAAGAAATGTCACCATTGAAGTGACAACAAGTGCCCTGGCATTAAAGGTGGCCACAGACAATTGCTCTCTCCTGACTGGTTCTTCTCTAGTTTAGCATTTTTCTAGTGTCCTTGTCACTACTGGTAGAATGAGGTGGTACCTGCAGACCATTCAGGTTGCACAGGTAGTACAGCTCCTCCAGGATGGCACATCCATACGTGCCAATGCAAGAAGTTTTCCTTTTACCGTTGATCTGATTTTGTTGTCAAAGAATTATACAATATGCAATGTAATTGTTGTCATTGTAGTTATACAATATGCAATGTAATTGTTGTCATTGTAGTTATACAATATGCAATGTAATTGTTGTCATTGTAGTTATACAATATGCAATGTAATTGTTGTCATTGTAGTTATACAATATGCAATGTAATTGTTGTCATTGTAGTTATACAATATGCAATGTAATTGT